>CAIGRF010009659.1:0-10818 GCA_903798235.1 Fraxinus ornus | reverse complement strand
AAAAAAAAAAAAAAAAATTGTGCCTCACCCACCCTCCATGTGTCTCACCTGGAAGGGGCCGGTAAAACCGGCCCCTGTACTTGTAGCAGAATCCTTTATACAATCCAACCATTACTGTAGATCTCAGGTGGAATCAAAGGTTTAGAGCAACTAACGATTTCTCACCATTTAGAGGCAACTAAAGTCACTCTTTCAAAGTGGGAGTTCGGCCATTTTTTGGGTTTGGGATTTGGGCTTCTTCTTCATTGAATTATCAAGCAATGGAAATATTAAACCGGCAAGTGAGCTTAGCACAGTTTTCATCATAGTCCAATTGTTTGGATTGGATTTTGGCATCACAACCCAAACAAGTACTTATTTATTTCCAACAACAAGCATGTGATTTATATAAGGTACTTAGTATCCATCATGTACAAGATCAGAAAAAGTTCCGAAAGATGACTATTTGGGAGTGTACAAGTTGCCAATTCTCAATCGATATTCTCGGGGAGGAGTTCACAATAAAGATTTTTGCGCTAGACTTTGAATTAAGTAGCTATGTTTTTAGATGTATAGCAGCTTCAGATTCTTTTCGTTCTTAGGAATGTAATAACATTGTATTATTCATCTACATGTAATTAAAATTATGAATGCATAGTTTACTCAATCGCAGTGCGATTACTCGATAGCATGAATTGCTAAGTGGGAAATATTTGAGAAAAAAGGGGAAAACACATTTGTGAGATATTAAACATGAAAACAAAGAGTCGGGTGATTGGGTTGGATCTTAAATATAAACTATAGTCATAAGTTTGCTTCACCAAGTGTTTGGCAACCGTATGATGGGTTAAGGCATCTATAGGTCACAATGTACATCAATATTTCGGGTGTGTTTGAGCCACATAATTATCTTGGAAAAATTTATTCCGGAATAGTAGATTGATGGAGAATGTATGGTTGAAAAAGAAGGAAATGTCATTAATGTAATGGAAAATTTTATTTATTAAAAAATGTATGGTTTAAAATGAGTAGAAAAATGAAAATGAAAATTTAATATGTATCAAACAGGGGCTTGATACTATACACCAAACATGCTTACATCCACAATAACATAAAAAGTTATAATCAAGTAATCACGGACAAAAAGATTCATTATTTACCTAAGTATAATTATATTCACACCATAAATTTTATTTGCACCACATTTTAAAGCCCTCCATCTTTTCTCATTTTAACACTTATACTTTAACATTTTCATCACATTCTTATTTTCAACCTTTTATTAATTAACAAATTTTGCTCTTGATAATGGTTTCTATCAAAATTTTCTATTTGAATAATATTTTTTTTAAAAAATAAAAAAATTGATGAACATTAAATCATTTTACGCCCTCCAAGTATCATTATCAGAGGCAAAATAAACTAATTAATAAAAAATTGAATATAAAAATTTGTCGAAAAAATCAAGGATATAAAGCTATAATTAGAAAGTTGAATAGTGATGTAACTAATAAAAATTATGGTGTAAATTTACCCTTTACCAAAACATTATGCCCCAAAAAGAACATTTTTGGGACTTGTCCTTACACATTTATTTTTTGCATATCCTTGTGTATTCCAACTATTTCCAAGTAATACACCATTTATTGCAACTATCATAAACCTCACTCTTGTGGCATAGGGTAATTAAAAAATAAACCTGCAATAATATGGGTCGGCAACGTCTACACACTCTTAAATTACAGAGACCATAGAAGAATCAGAACCGTCGACCAAACGTTTCTTGTCATCGGACGAGCAATAATTCCTGATGGCAGTGAGTTCATAGGGCGACGTATCGGTTGCTAACCACTGTTCTACAGTAAACTTTTCTTGGGTACACTGCTTGTGAACTCCAGTGGTGGTCACCTCCACATAGTTAACGTACCAACCGTGGTGTGGGCCAGACCCGTCGGAGGTGAGGTTCATCTTACAAACTGGCCCAGTCAAACATGGACCTCTTCCACTAAAGATGTCCAAGTTTCCCCTCTCAAAATAGTTGTAACCTGGGCCCATAAGCCCTCCCCATGACTCGAGATTGTTGATTCTAATTCCATAGCCATCCGCAACATACACAGTCAAGCTGATAATAGAATCAGTGCCACCCTTTATGATTGAACCGGTTCTTATATACACCGTGTACACACAATCTGGATCATCCTGCATGAAAGATTGGGAAACTTTAAAACAGAAGTTTTAAAAAGATTGTTAAGTCAAATTAAATATACTAAATGAGTTACTAATATTGGGTAGAGAAAACTCGATTAGAAAGAGTGACTTACTGATTTACAGATGGAGAAGATGGATATGAGGATGAAGAGATGGAAGCAAAGGTTTAATCTTGAAACTCCCATGGCTTCTTTGCGATTTTCTCTTGATCTATGAGGCGGATGAACCGATCGAGTTAAATTAAAGACAAAAATGTACGTTAGAGTATAGATTTTTCCAGAGAATGCACGTCCATATATTAATGGGGTCACTATGTAATTGGTGGATAGGAGGACCAAGAATTTTCGAATGACAAAATATATTTGGCGTTCACACATGTTCATCGTGTATTTTATCATCTTTGAGAGTGACCTGGTTTCGATCATTTATTAAAATAGACAGGCAGATGGGAATATTTAATTCATTGAGCAAATATAACCAGGAATTTAGGTGAGGAATTGTGCAAATTTTAAAAAACAGTTGGACAAAAGATTTGGATCTTTGGACCTTTGAGGCATATTCTAATATCTTGTGAATTTTTTATTATTTAAAAAAAAAAAAAAAAATCCAAGTATCAATATGTGGTAGCTGGATATTAATGATCACCACGTTGAAGTTTAAGAGAGAGTGTGCCACATTTTTCACACTCGTGTTATTTTTGTTTGCTTGCTTCGGAATTCTGATTGCTTTCACATTGAACTTCTGTTAAATTTTGTAGGATAGTGTTAAAATCAATTTAGTTTACTATTTTGTTAGTGATTAACTGAAAATTGGCATGATAGGTTAGGACTAATTTCAATTTATTTATTTAAATTCACTTTGTGTACACACTCTGAATGTTCATTTTCTAGTGTATTCCATCCAATAGATGGAGAAAAAAAAAAAAAAAAGTTTAAACTTTTCCAATATATATTTCCAACCATTATACAAACCAGAGTACAAAAATTACAGACTATACAAGTACAGACGTTCACATCCAAACCATTGGATACCAAAGTATCATCGATCGAAAGTTCGGAATATTGTACCCTTCAGTATCAACACTATAAAACTCAAATTCACCCGAAAACCCGCACAATCAGAGGAACGTGCAGCTTTTTCTATGGACTAGAAGAGCTCACTGTTACCTACTACACGACATATATACTTCACCAGTTTTCACAAAGAAATACCACTCTTAAACTAGATTCAAGAGTAACTCAAAATGAGAATGAGAAGATGAAAAAGAATGCATAAGACTCTAGAGAATCCTTGAAGAACAGAATCCAGAAAGCACAGAGCAATAATATCTTGACTTTTCATATTACCACACAAGGCATATATCGAGATGACAGCTGATGATCCAACGGTCCAGAGAAACTGACACTTTCAATATAAGGCAAAAACAACCAAAATCGTATTTATCAAACACGCTTTCACCGGACTGAGTATTGGGCCTCAAGTTTCACTGGGTTACTTTAGTTTGTTTATTGGGCAATAGCAATTGGGCCGAAGGCTAGGTTTCATCATCGCCTATTAGGTTGGACGGGCATCACAGCCCTCACACCAACTAAAGAAAATCTCAACTCGTGACCAAACTAGGTTTTACTATTTGTACACCAGGTGTATATCCCTTCACAAAGGGGGCCCCACATCCAATAAAAAAATCGTGGACCCCCTATTGTGAGGGGGGCTGTAATCTCGGTGTACACATAGCAAAACTCAACAACGTATATAGTGTTCCCAAATGTAAAGCGTTATTTATATGATTTATGAGAACACAAAATTCTAAAAACCATCAAGAAACCCCCTATCTTACGCAGAGAATAATGGCATCATAGTAGACACAACTAAATCCTTCAAACCCTACTCTACCAGCTCATAAGCGCGCTATATTTTCAGAGTTAAATTCTCCGATGATGGACGCCGCCTCTACAACATTGGCCGCAATGGGCGAAATAAGATGAAAATATACATTGTAGGGTTGGGCGATCTGGGGGATTTGCTTTTTTTTTTTTTCTTTCTTTTGGCTGTAGTTAATTTTGGGTTTTATAGTTTTAGGGTATCTTTTAATAGGTTTGTGGGTAAAAATTAAAATTTGACAAATTATTTGAGAGCACATATCAACTTTTTTACAGTTGAGGAAGTAGCATGGATGGGTTAGGCTCAACTTCCTCCACCTCCTTGTCTTAGTCGATTTTGGACTGGTGCGTGTGGTCCAAAAAATGGTCTGGCCTATTTCTATTTGCATCTGAAGAGGTGGGCCTAAAGTTTGTTTAATAAATCCCAGCTCGATCGGTTGATTAGGTCCAAATAATTCTATGGTCCATGGAGCACGACTCTTGTTATCATCATGGCAATACAGGTCTTTAAATGAAAGGTTCAATGAACTGTATTGATATAAGATCTGTATTATTGTACCTATCTTTTAATTTGATGATGTTGGGGTGACCTGTAGCTATAAATAGCATCACTCTCAATTGTAGCCGGTGAGCAGTAGCTTTACGGACTCCTCGTCAACTTGAATTGGAGAGTTTTTTTTTTTTTTTTTTCCTTCTCAAACGTTGTCTATTTTTGTTTATGTGAAATTTTTTTAAGCAATACATAATTACAATGAAAATGCTCTCGACACTAGAAGTAATAAATAATATGTTCAAAGATTTTATGTTTTTAATGTTGGTAATTATGTTGACAAAATGACTAATTTGTAACGTTTTGTAAAAGTCAAGGACCTAGGATGCAATTTGTATAAGCTGGGTTATGAGGTGTAGGGTTCAAGCATAAAAAGAGGAGAAACACGACGACGCATTTTCGCTAGCCTATCGCCTGGACATTGCTTGAGCGACAAAAACAGAATATCTGTCGCCTATCGTCGATGAGCTCTCGCACTGTCGCTCGCCTCTCGCCGCTTTTCGCTCGAGCGATGGTCGATTCGAAAAACCCTAAGTTGTTGTTTCGAAGTATGTTTTTCGACCCATTCAACCAAATTACTCTCTTCTATAAATACACAAACTTAAGCATGAATTGTCGTGTGGTTAATCATTATTCTTTTGTCTCATATCATTCTTTAGATATGCAAGAATACATTCATTCTTTGTGATTTATCATTTTTATTCTTGAGATCATTCAACCACACTTTGGGAAAACATCATATTGAAAAATCCAAAACACATACTTCCTAAACATCCTTAGGAAGGTACTTTCTCAGTTGAATTTCAGAAGTTTTTGGAAGTTGAGGGAGGTTGGACTACAAGCGCAGGAAGAGCACAAGACCTTGGAGCAGGTTCTTAGAGTTCCACTGGGTAGAGACAATTGTAAAAGATTTTGGAGCAGATCGTGGAGCAGGTCATGGGCAGACCTTGAAGTTGTAGGAAATAGATCGGGAAGTCTAAGTAGAGTTGGCTAAATAGTATCTGACTGTAACTCACTCCGTATTGTCTATAGTGTATGTAACTGGTTTGGTCCCGGAGTTTTTACCCAGTTGGGTTTCTCGTCATCAACATTGGTGTTATTTATTACTTTCTTATTACAAACTGCGGTAATTCAATTTAGGATAATTGGATTGTTTGTTTAACCATATAGGAACAATTAAAAGTGATTTGTTGCTTGTTAATTGTATAATTCCGCACTAAGGTCAAACTTAATTAGTAAACTACGTAATTTTCAAAAGATATCTTCTTTCTTAATATGGGTTTGGTCTAATTGTGACAAGACCACAAACCCACAACTGCAGCCATGCATAGAGGCAGACAACAGTTGTGCTTTTATGGGCAAGCGGTGTCATTGTTGGAGTGATGGGCACATGCTTCTCAGTACTGATCATTTGTATAGAATTAGAACGAGAAAAATCTTGTACAGTAATAAACATGTTTTCAGGTACTAATCCTACGCAGAAAAATAGAATGTCACTGAGACAATTGATAATTTTGTAATTTTATTATTCCACACACTTTAAAAGGCAAGAATCTATCATATGAGTACCCCCAATAATAGGTAAGGAGATATATTAGGAAATTCCCAAAGCCAACACACAAGCAGCAGATTTTTTGACCATAAAAAAACAACCTAAAATTTGGCACCAATTAGGAGTAATACAAAACTTTCGGAAAAAATTTACATATTTCATTTTTGTTAGGGTTTTTTTCCTTTTTTTGGACACGTAAACACTATTAAAGTAGTTGCATTAAAAATGAAAAAAAGTGCATTGTATTTGCATCGAAGGTTTGGATTTGAAATATTATTAGCCTCACCTTTCTTACAAAGCCAAATCCCATTCTCCAATTAATCTTTTTGTATTATTCATTTTTCCATGCAAACAAACTTTTATATTTCTACGTACAAATCCTTGCTTGCCTCCTCCTCCAATTGTACACCGCTCCTCACCTTTTCATGGAGGAGCGGGACCGCCCGTCCGAGGATGGGAAAGATGAACCACCACCGTCGAACACCATGGCTTTAGTACCCGGACCGCTTCCCCTGGAAAACTCTGAAACCTACATTGTACAAATCCCCCGTGATCAAGTTTACCGCATTCCACCTCCGGAAAATGCTAAAATCGTCGAGAGGTACCGCCGGCCGGCCCAACATCGGAAGAAGAAGACTAATTTTGGTGGATCTTGTTGGTGGATCATCTTGACCTTCGCCCTCATAGGCCTAACGGTGGGCATTTCTGTTGGAGTGATAATTGCTTTATACAAGCCTAAATATCCGACTTTCTCTGTCACAAAAATTCATGTCAAGAATTTGGAACAATCCATTAATGGTCATCATGGTTCCGGCCACTCGCCGGAATATGACGTCACATTGCAAGCACATAACCCTAATGAAAGAATGGATGTTTCTTACAAAGGAGCTGCCGGAAAAGCCTCCATTGAACTCAAGAAACAAAAAATTGCCCAAGGAGGAGTCCCAAATCTGACCCAAGATCCCAATAGCTCCACAAAAATTCCTTTGATCTTGCATGGCACAAAGGAGTCAATCTCTAATGATATGAAAAAGAGCATCAATAGTACAAAGCCAAAATCCATGCATTTGAAGATTGAAGTGCCTATGGAGGTTAAAAGTTGGGCCAAGATAGTGCAAAAGGACATGGCCATTATTTGTGATTTCAAGGTAGATTCACTATTAGGGAAAAAAACTAAGATTTTATCACAAGAATGCCAAACCAATATCTAATCAATGAAATTGTGTAGAGAAAATCGAATTGGTAATAAAATCGTGTTCTTAATTGCCAGTCTTCTTATTAATTCCAATTTCTTTTAGTTTAAGGCGTTCTTTGTCTCAAAATTTATGTTCTGCAAATCTTAAGAAAACACAAAGACAGTATTGTTATATATTAAATTATTGAGTTTTCAAATTTTCATGGCAAATTGGAGAAACCAAGAACATGCATGCAAATATTTCATATCTGTCATGCATATAAAATTCCTTTTGCCCTTTTTCCGTGCTTTTTCTTTTTGTTAATTCTTTTCCCTTTTGCTTTCTGGCCTTTTTAATAGTTTCAGTAATTATTTTTACCAATTGAAAGTCTTGTGTTATTTATTTTTAGTTTTCAGATTTTGACTTTTGTAATTCTATATGTGTAAAGAGATTTCAGATTTGTAGAGCTATTGGGATCTTGGGCCTTGGTCCAAATCTTCGTCCTAGACTTCGTGCAGGGTCATACCTGTGTTTCGCAGGGTTTGAAGCGAATTTTAGAATTTGGACCCTAAATCGTAGTAAGTAATCAATTTTTTTTTTTTCAATTATAAGAGTTTATGAAATTAAAATTTGTTAACTTAAAATAAAAAATAAATAATAAAATGAAATATTCAAAATATATATATTACAATCAAATAATAATGCAAAAATATTTTAAACGATTGCTTAAATACAACTCGTTCTGCGGTCTTATAGACAAAAATATTAATCAATTTTGAATAGTCGAGTTGTTCAATCATTACTTTTTCAATAGATAGTATGGTCAATCCATTCCATCTTTGCTGCGACAAAGTTGATCGGAGATAAATCTTAATTAATTTCAAGTTAAGAAACTTATTTCTGCTAATGCAATTGTAATCGGTATGGTAGTTGACTTACTTATTTGACATTTAGCTGATTTCCTAAATATTTCATTCCACAAGTACAAAATCAAACCAAGATTTTTGTTTATATTCCACAATATGATTTTAAGATATCTATGAATACAAATTTGTGAAAAAAAGTGTCAAAACAATCTATTAACAGAAAATGAAAAAAAATAAATAATAAATTATCAATGATGATCAATGTTTCTAACTTAACTATAGTGAGAGAAGATTTCTTTCCATTACATGTGTATGGTAAATACACTTCATATTCATAATGAATTCAATTTCACATAAAATAGGAAATAAACTTCTTATCTACAAAAATGGTTAAATTTTACACACTTACTCACTTTGCACAAGGCTCATAGCCTCTAGAGAAAAAATTGTTATTCCCACAACAATAACAATATATTATCTAAAGTCATAAATATTTTCATAATGTAACGGTANTTATAAATCAAGAAAATAAATTCAATCACACACACAAATCAATGATCCGATCAACAAGATATTGAAAAAATATAATTGAATTTAGAGACAAAACTATAGAGTAATCACTTAAATATATAAAATCAATTAGTCAATGCAATTAAAAAAACTAGGATTAAAAAATGATCAGATCAACAAAGATGTGTGTAACGATACATAAATATATACCGAGTGGGTGTTGCACAATAGAATGAGTATTTCAAATCCAAACACTAAATCTATAATTTACGATGTCATTGGTGAAGAAGTCTCATCGTTTGGAGCAGCCAAACAAATGTTGTTAAGTCCAACTTATAATTGGAAATTTCTAGATTTGTATTTGGCAATTTCCTTAGTAAAAATTAAGTTCTAGTTGAATTGTATTAGGAGTTTATCGAATAGTAATCAAAGTCAAAATAGTAGTAATAGAATCATAATTAAAGTCAAAAGAGTTAGATTGATAGTATAGTCCTTGAAGGAGTTCAAAATTATCACATATGATCATTGGAATGCATTTAGAAGCCCAAAGAGTGTCAGAGCCGTACAATTGCTCAAATGTTACTCGCCTATCGCTGGCTTGGCGCTCAAGTGACACGTCGACGTTCAGAATTCTGTTTTGCTTCAGATACTTGGTTTTTCAATCCATTCTCATTCCAAACACGTTTACATATATGTGTGTGTATATATATATATATGAACGTCTAAAAGTGTGCCGAATCATATCTTCATAGAGATCATTCATTTGAAAATCCAAAACACGTTCATTGATTCAAATATTCAACCACCATATTCTTTGAGCCATAATTTCATCCAAACTTTGATTTGTTGATTTGGCCATATTATTTCATATTAAACCACCGATCAAAACACACAAGATCTTTTGATAAAATACCAAACCATTTACTCCACCAAAGATAAATAGATACCGGAGATCGGGAGCTGTTGCAGAAGTACAAATTCAGGAGGATTAAGGTGAAATACCAGGAGTCGAGATCTGGCGTCGGAGCACGTTCTTCAGGAGGGCTAAGGTATAAACTAGGATTCAGGAATATTTGTTTTGAAGGAGTACACCTCCAGTAGGATCAATGAAGACTGCAGGAATTGAGGTCAGAAATTCTACATGGTAGACGGGTCTGGACCGTACTATAAGTTTATTTCGATTTATAGTGTATTATTAACTTGCAAAGTGTTTGAAGTTTTTGCCCAGTTGGGATTTCTCCGTGATCATCTTTAGTGTTCTTTACTGCTTTAATTATTAATTGTGATATTCAAATTTAGAATAAATTGACTTGTTTGATCTAATTATCTAGAAACAATTAAAAAGTGACATGTTGCTTTTAATTGTGTAATTCCGCATGTGGATCTAAATATTTTAAAACTTTCAAGGATGAACAAATATAAACGACAATGAATTTTTAAAATAAAGATGGAAGCAAAAAAATAAAAATAAAAAATATTGGGCCCCCTAAAGAGCTGGGACTAAGACGACAGCTTCTTGGGCCTCTCCTCAGATCCGGCATTGTCCATGATGTATACAGACATACTCCTTTGTACTCGAAAATAAATATTTTATAGATTATAATTTTCGACTAGACTATTTTCAAGTTAATTTTCAACGGGCAAGACACAATATGAGCTTATTTTAAGCCACCTCGTGAATATTTGAAAAATAGTAATTAATTGAGCATAGATTTTATTTTTAGTGAAATATGACAAGTCTTTAATAAATTATTGATGTTTAAATATGGGATTTTTTTAGTGTTGTAAATTAAATACACAAATATTTATATCTCTACAATCCCTATTACACCTTACAATCCCTATTCCACCTCAGAAATATAGGACTATGATTCTTTGAAAAATACACAAATTTTTTTACTCTTCTACTTTCCTCTTTTTCTTTTTAATTTATAACATTTAGCCCATATTTGGTATATTTTTAAAATCTTATTTATTTATACAACGTATTTTTCAATAAAGTAATTTTGTACGTGGACTCAAATTTTCCCTACTTCTTAACTATATATTCTTCAAAAAAATCACTTTTACAAATCTCCTTTTCTAAAAAAAAAAAAAA
>CAIGRF010009649.1:16458-29033 GCA_903798235.1 Fraxinus ornus | reverse complement strand
CCAAATAACCCGGATGGCTCTTTTAAGGTGTTAGACTACTTATTTTCTTATTGGGCCTATCTCGTGACCTAATAGCCTATACCTAAACCTAATCTATTAATACCCTACCCATTACTATTGGAAGGAGTGTGAAAGTGATTGAAGCGCCGTGTCTTTGAGTGAACATATTCCTTTCTTCTACCTTTGTGGTTTTCGGCTTTGTGCTTCCTTGAGTGATCTGTTCTTCTTCTTCCTTTGTGGAATATATACTTTAGGCCTTGATCATTTACACCTTGTCAAGCTCTTTGTGGGCTAGAGAAGAAAGAGCAACCGGTTGAAGGGTTAAGGTGTTCTGTTTGTGGTAGTTCATTAACTGTGGTGTTGATTCGAGACTGAGCCCAGTATCCCTTGGTGTATTGGTGATGATTTCATCCTCACAACTTCTAATAGAATTCTTCTTGGAGTATAATTATATAAGAATGGGGGGGCTTATTTTGGTTCTTCCAGTCAACTTTAACTTTAAAGTAGAAAATAGATGGGATTCTAGGAGTGATTCCTCCAAAATATATTCTTCTTTCCATTCTTCGTGCTATTCTCCAGTGTCAAGCTTTTAAACTCAATAAATTTGCTAGCTAATTGTTATACATAAATCTGCTAACACAAACAAACCATTCTCCTCAAGCCCTTGATTTGAACAGCCAAAAGTGTTGCAAGCACTATCGATCCTGATGGAAGGACAGATTCCAATTCTGCTTTTCTCTGTGTCTCCCTTTGACTCCCATGATCTTAAAATGCCAACGCACCATCACAGCCATAAAATGTATTTCAGGGATAGCTCTTAGTACCAATTATGTCATGTACCAATCCAATATTACCCTACTAAAGCCTTTGACACCAATGCATTACTTGCCAATCTAAAATTGTACTAAAATCAACTAATAAAACCCCCAATATTTCATGTCCAATATCACCATGGAAAAGGTGAAGCCTCATACTAGAAGAACACAGGTGTTAAGAAGTATTTAAACAAGTTGCAGCATTTCCTTTCACAAAACTACTGCAAGAACCCGTCAATCTTCTTCAATTCTTTTCCTTTACCAACACACTAGTGCAGTTTAGCAATAACTTACATGTTTTTCAATCATACAACTCTGAATAGAAGATATGCAATCATCACTTAAAATAATGTGTCTGGCAGGGTAAATGACCCAGGCAACGCTTCAACATAGAGAATTGATAAACCGTTTCCTGTGAATTCCAATTGGCTACACAGAATGCACAATGTGATAGGCTTAAAACTTGGAATGATAAAGACCTCTAGTCATCCCAAAATGACCTCCCAAATGACAAAAAATACGTGTAGCAGTAATTACCCTTACTTTGTATATAAATCATAAGGTTAAAAAGACCATACAGTAAGCATTCACCAGCATGCCCATGCATGTGCACTGACATAAGTGCACAAAAAGTGAGATAGATAGAAAGACAGAGACAGAGACATACTCAATTCAATTAGGGAATGTATAGCTTAACCCTGGTGTGAAAGAACCTTGATGAACAAACTGCAAAATTAAAAGGAGAAAAAAAACGATGAATATTCATTTCTGATTGATGTCAATACTACATCAAAGATATTTTATGCTTTAACTAAAGAATGCAATTAAGAAAATTCAGAAGTTACCTGTGCATCAGATCCAAGCTGAGCTCCATAAGTTACCTGTGCATCAGAACCAAGCTGAGTTCCAATCATATCCTTCTTCCCAGATCCATCAGCACCCCGGGCAGATCCCTTGGTGTCACCCTGAAAATTTAAGACAGTTACCACCACATATGGACAACTAAACAAAGTTAAGAAGTGCAGTAGATAATTTGAAGTAAAATGCTGATACATACCTCCAACTGTAACATCAGAGCCATTCCACGAAATCGATCAAACAAAAAAAAAGTCAAGAGTCAGATTGAAGCCAATCACTTATTTATAACTTGAAAATCAAAATAAATATGAATTTCTGAATAGAGATTGAAGAGAGGTCAAATGAACTAGTGAAACACAGAACAAAAAAGTTGATTCCTTTACCTTTCTTCTTTTACTTTAGCAGGCCAAATAGAGAGTAAGTTCAGGTACAATGAAGGCTCAAATTTCAGGAGGAACAAAAGTACAAAAATTTGCACCTACCTCTCTGTACCTGGCCAAATAGGCCTTGAGTGGAGCAATATAATCTTCAAAACCTAAAGTTGCCATGGCCCAGAGCAAATCATCCCCATTAACAGTTTTCCTTTTCTCTTTTTGACACTTATCGCTTGCTCTACAAAACATAACAAATTGCTGTGACCAAATTAAAAAAAAAAAAATCCAAATATCACTACATTTTCATGCAACATGTAGTACAACTGTATTGATAAATAATATATATCTCATAATACATATACATTTGAACGTACACAAATATACAGGTACAAATACAGAACCATACAATCATATACATATTGGGGTGTGAATGTGGGTGTGCAGACACATAAATGCTTAATAATGTATGGAACTATTCAGGGAATCACACAGTATCTAGTCGCTCAAGTTGCCGGCATATATTTATGTCCCAATGACAAGCCATCCGTGTCAGTAAAAGCATCTCAGCAAATCAAATATAACTAGAGACAAGCAAACATTTTCATCAATTTTCTCCCCCACTTTTATAACCCATGGAACTTCTTGGGAAACTAATCTCCTATTTTATCCAGTAAACCCTAGATCTCTAACTAGTGGTCAAGTTTTCCAAATTTGTATCTCAGTTTTTAATAAACATGAGTTTCTTCATTGACTAAATTTTATGGTGAACAGCATCCACAAATTTCCACAAGTTTCAAGGAGAAGGCATACAGTTCTGACCTCCAAAGCATCATCAACAAAATCAGCCGAGGATGCGTCCAGTAGTAAGGTTTTTTGTGCTCATCATAAGCGTCCACATTTAATTCACTTGTTTAAATTCCCCTAGTAAAGCAGTGGATATCCCCCCATAAAAAATTCCCCTCCTCCACTCTATTGATGTTTGGCAAACTTTCTATTCATGGATGTTTCATGACGAATATCACTTTCAAATCTAGATGCTAAATTTACCAAATCAATGTTATCAATAAAACATTAAGAGATGAAAATCAATTTCAGTCTAGATACAACAACTGAATGCTCGAGCAATAAAAACTGCATTAATCACCTAACTTCAGTTTAATTAAAACATAACATATTGGGTAATTTCTTAATTATAAACTTTGTACACAAAATGTACATGAGAAAGCCCAAAATTCCAACTATCTCCCGCTTGAGTTGCACGAGTCATTGGCACAAAATTAACTTACCAGGCACACCAAATGAGTGATCACTCATACTTAAACTGCATAACCATTATTTTTTAACTCAACAACTTTCACCTATCCAAGGAGAATGCAAATGTCAAACTACACAATAAAATGAGCAAGCAACCAGCCAAGAATCCAGGAATGGACACAATTAGTTGTTTGCCTTTGCATGGGACTTCCCCGATAAGCTATAAATGCCTCTTCAAAGTAAAGGATGAAGCTTTAACAATAATCTTTCGTCAAAGTAAAAAAAAAAAAAAGACGTTCTTACTATACCATATAGTTGACTCCACAAAGTTCGTAAAGGCATTGCAGTAATTTAATGGATAAAGTGACTCGTGCCGATATGATTGTTCTCGCTATAATCACACACTGGTTGTACGCTCAATAATTAGTGTGTTGACGTCCATTATCTAGCGCTAGAGATCAAGTTCAATGGGTAAGTACTTTGAAAGTAGTTTATGGAGCATACACAGTTACAATTTTCTAATTTGTAGATTAAGTAATCAAGATATTTTTGCACCTGATCTATACCACCTCAGGTTGTTATATAGGGTTTGCATTGTTTGCTTGAATTCATAAAATCCCATATTAAAAAAATACCCAATAAAATAAGGTTAAATACTGCGGCGATCTATAAAGTTCATTAAATCCTGCTACAATAACTATAACCATGTAGATGAGATGAGTCACACATTGAAAAATTCAAAATATAAAGCTTGTTGTGTTCTTGACAACTTGATGGGTTGATGACATGTACATTGTGCACATCACACAAAAGAAAATAACAAAATATTTATAGGCATGCCACGTAGATGTCAAACACTTAGTAGGTAGTGGGTTGAGGAAGTGTTAATGCAGTGAAAATTTATAAAGATATATAGAAAATAGGCAACCTGAGGTGACATGCCCAAGAAATGGCCTAAAGTATACGAGGAGTATCAGCATCAATGTGGTTCAACCACCCTAGGACGAGCATCCATGCTTCACAAATTAAGGTTTTATTGCACAAATTATTAACGAACTAATTTTTCAAATATGATTTCCAAAAAGAAGCATCATGGCCTTATATTCAAAATCATCAAATACATGGTTAAAAGTGAAGGGTAGATTTAGGGTGTGTTTGAGCCACATTATTTTAAAAGATTGTACTTTGGAATAGTAGATTGATGGAGAATGTGTGGTTGAAAAAAAAGGAAAAATTAATGATGTGATGGAAAATATTATTTTATTGAAGAATGTGTAGTTGAAAATGAGTAGAAGAATGAGAATGAAAAATTAATGTAGCTCAAACAGGGGCTTAAGATTTGAAATTCTGGTGATGAGGTGTCAACCAAAAAGGTGACTTCTCTTAAATGTTGTGCCAAGAAACAGAGTAGCACACAACATAAAATGAATTAAAACTTAAGAAGCAATGCAGGACTATCCCCCTGTCAAAAGCCAAAAATTTGCCAATACTCGCACACACCCTATTAGAAACACCCCTTTCTCCTTCTAACCTTGCAAACAAGAAGCAAATTTGACCAAGCTTGAAATTAGTATTTAACTATTGAGAGCATCAAAAAATATATCCTTTAAAAATCTTACACAGTATTGGAAAAGGAGTTGTTTGACACTAGAAACCTACAAGTTGTGTTGAAGGCAGAGACTGAGAGGATTGATCTTCATTATAAACCATGCATAAAAATCAGGAATTATTCAGATGAAAAATGTATAAAAATTCAAAAATACAAATGTGAGTGCCAGATGACTATATTTGCATTTTATGAATGATGAAACAAAGTGAAATGGATACAATAGATACATGATTTACGTACAGAATTAAACTTTAAAGACTGCATTTAATAAGTAACATGTGCAGATCAACAATCATGTGTTGCAGGCTTCTTTCTAATCATTTTTTTCTAAGAAAATCAGAAATAAACTTTGATTTCTTGTCAAACGAATGAGCATTAATGGCACCTAACAAAACTTCAAAGAACTAAATTATGCCTCGTTCGGTAGGGATTATAATTCAATTAAAATTGAAAATATAGCCGTTATTGGGTCCCACTCGTCGAATAAAAGTCAACAATAACGGCTAGTTTTTCAATTTTAATCCGATTTTAATCTCTACCGAACGGCCCTATAAATATATATGTAAATCCAGGCGTTCCTTTAAGTACGTACAAGCTACTTTGACAGGCAAATGTAATTATTACCTAATTCATAGATATTAGACTAGAAAAATGTTGCAACTAAACCTTTAAAGATTATGCCTCCCATAACCAGTAGCATAATGAATATAGAAAAGAATAAAACCATATATTACGTTATGTTCTTCAAGTATAAAATATACCTACCATTAAATTAGTTACGACATCAACCAAACAATAAACACTAACCTTACCATCCTCAACACTATCAATATTTTACATGCAAAGAAGTTCCCCAAATACAGAGGCAGAAAGTTCGAATGCAAAACTGATGCAATAATATCATGAAAGTAAGCATCAAAGCCAAATTCAACAGCAGCAAATACCAATATGCAACTTAAAATCCATACACAACACCAGCATGTTTATAATTCAACATATGTACACATAATTTGTTTGTTTCACGCACATAATATATGTCAGGCCACAATACTATGGCCCTGAATCACAGCAATAAAAACTAGTAGCTAGCCCAATGACAAGAATATCCTAGAAAAAGGCTTTGTATACCTAATGAAAAGCAAAAAGCCAGTGCCTTTACAATGCTAACCAGTCATAACACAAGTGCAGAGCTAGATATCTACTGAGTACTAATAACAATAAGCACACAACTGTACATGTGAATTATGTCCCTGTAGAGTGGCAAAAGTGCGTACTCGCTGGTAACGAAGCTGATGAACTCAGAAACGCATTCCTGGACGGTGTCCTTGGCGTCCTTTGCAATCTTCCCGTTAGTGGGCAGCGCCTTCTTCATGATTCGACCTATATTCGCGATTGGGAGGAAACGATCCTGCTCCCGAACACTCGAACGTGGGCTCCTATCCACGCCACCGCCGCCGCCACTCTCGTGACTCCCACTGCCACCGGGACTATCCGCCATCCTTTCACAAAAATCAAAACCCTAGCTCAACAGAAAAGAATTCCCATTAAAAACCACCAACACAAAGTGATTAACAATGGCTGTAAACAAAACCAAACAATTTCGAGTGCTCTCACTGAAAAGGTAGATTTTATCGTATACCCACACATAGAGGTGTGTGTATGTGTGTGTGTGTGTGTGTGTGTATGCGCGCGCGCGCGGGGTACCTGTGTTCTTGGGAGTGGATTTGTATTTGGCGCGCTAGGAGAGTGAGAACTGATAAAGGATTGGCTATTGAGTTTGAAGAATCTGAGAGTTGAGAGGAGGATCTGACGACGGAGAGACGAGGCAGGTGACTTTATTTACTGATGGGTTCCTGCCTGCCTTCGCATTAGTTATTTGGGTGGAAAATTCCATTTTTACCCATCAAGATTTTTGCTTCTCCAATGGACCAAAGAGAATTTTAGGTCCATTTGATATCCCGGAATTTCATGGAATATGCCATATATGAAGGAAAACGATTTTCACTTTGATCGTTTGATTACAACGTGAAAATGAAAACAAAATTTCAAGGTACAATTAGGGGTGGGCATGGGTTGGATTGGGTCGGGTCGATTTTTTCCTCAACCAAAATCCAACTCAACATAATCAGTTTGATCAAAATTTAACCAAACACAACTCGTGTAAAGATTAAAACTCAACCCAATCAAGTATCGGTTAGGTTGGGTTGAGTTGGTCGGTTTAGGACAACCTGTCAATAAAGATTAAAGTCGTTCAATTTTCTATTATAATAAATTCAAATAGACAAGATTAAATAGTAAGCAAATAAATAAATAAATAAAATTGTCTATTATCTTATTCAATCTTCATTAATCGAGCTTACAAAAAACAAAGATAATTACAGTTAGACTATTTTATTACTTTTAATTCAGTCAAGAAAAACAAGTAATTATGTATGCATACTTTACACAATTGTATGCAAAGAGACATAAAAACATTATTATTTAGGTGATGGATAATGCACGTCTTANCAAGGGTTCTTAATAACGTAAAGTTTTTGAAACGAAATTTCGAATCTTAATATGTTATTAAAGTCTAAAAATATTCAAACGAGACATTAGTAGGCATTTTAGGTTCCTTTTACTTTTTAGGCATTTTATTTCTTCTTCTTTTTTCTTTAAAGTTGGCTTGTCGGGTTGTGCGGGTTTATTTGGTTTTAATGGATTAACCCATAACTCGACCCGACCCGACCGTCTATAAAGCCAACCTACTCAACTCGTGTAAAAACAACAAAAAAATCAACTCAAACCAGTAGGTTGGTTCGGGTTCGGTCGGGCTTAGCCCACCCCTAGGTACAATCACTTTAAGTTACATTTTCTTTGTTTTCATAGAAAACGAGTTCCTATGAGTTTGATGGGATTTTATTTCCCAACTAACATGGAAATGGAATTCCTTTCCACGTTTGCCTATCAAATGGATGACTTCATTTTTTTCTCGAATGTGGAATTTTCCATGAAATTCGTTACAATCAAACAAACACTTATTCTCAAAATTTATAAGTGTCCACTAAATTACAAAATATGCTATTTAAAAATAAGAAGTTTTTCAAAAATGTGTTATGTTCATACAATTTTTGTAAGCGTATGAAATTGTTAACAAGTAATAATGTGATGAATATACAATTTCATCCCACGAAGAATAAGTTTTAAACTTAAATCTATCAATCCATTATTAAATTCAAATGTAGTTTATATATAAATTATCCTACTAATTATCTAATATTATTTCTAACTAGATATACAATTGAATGTGTTCGAATTCCGAATTCACGTATTCTTATTCTTTTTCAATTCTCGACCTATATGATTTAGCATGATTTGTATACACGTGACAATCGATAATTCAATTTTATTTAACTATTTCTTTGAGATAAATTAAACATATTCTAAGCACGATCCAATCATATTCTTAGTCTAAATTCTTATACAAAGCAACACATTCAATTACACGATTAATATATATGATTTCACACCCCATACATATTATACGTAACAATCTATTGCCCGTATGTTAAAATTGTAAAATTCTAACATATTGTGAGATTCTCAACACTATCAATACAAGAAAGAGATGTGAAATTTAATTCTTGTTCTTGATCTTCAATTGCAAAATTTGATTCAAGTTCTTAATGTTTCTTGATTCGACCCCTTGCTAGATTTGTTCTCATCTCCAACTTATTGTGAATTTGTCCTCATTTTTTAAGGATTTTATGATATGAAAGTGATTTGAAAGGTGAGAAAGAGATTCCTCAATGTTTTGTCCTACTGTATTCATAGAAAGTGAAATTAGGTCAAGAAACGCGTCCAATTTGGGTTCCAAAAGAGTTTGTATGAAAAAATGAAGATGGCATGTTAGTCCAGATTTTGCCCATGCACATGCATGGTAGTCCTCATTGCTCATGCATGGGAGAATGAAATTGATCTCAGGATGCAAAAAACCAAGTCTTGCGCACGCTAAGGCTTTATCCATGCGCGTGCATGGCTATTTTTACATGGCTGTCACTATATTTTTCATGTCTTTTTTTAATATCCGATGAGTTTATTCAAAATGCATTAGAAACCTAACTCAAGGGGCTACAATTTTTGTAAAACTATCATTTTTTCAATTCGAATGTTTGCTATGCCAAGTACTAGCCTCAATCCTACGATGAAAATCTGGAGCATAACTTGTTTGGGCGGAAATTAATTTGTGAAAATAATTTAACTATACTTCAATCATTTGACTTTTAGTTACATCCAATTAATCCCATATGATCTTCAATTAACGCTTTATTGCCAATCAATTATAGAATATTTGCAATTTGGTCCTCAAATTTCGTCGATTTTTCGCTCATTTCTTCAAATTTCATGTTCAATAACTGAGTTTTACCCAACAAACAAAATATATACGAGATTAAGTTATAATTAATCAAAAGTGCTACAAAATATATTTTTATTTAATGGCTTAGATAAGTGTACAAACACCCCAAAACTTGAATATTTATTTATCCTCAAACAAAACTATAACATATCTCAATAGGCAGGCATACAACTACTAATTATCTAATTTATGGCCAAGGAATCAAGTAATACAACAAATTTGGCCCATGTTTTTGTTTACTATATTTTTTGCTCTTTCTTTTCAACTACACACTTTTCAATAAAATAAAATTATATGAAAATTCAAAAAATTTCCTTCTTTTCAATCACTTATTTTTCAAAAAATCACTATTTTAAAATACAT
This sequence comes from Fraxinus ornus, assembly GCA_903798235.1. NCBI lineage: Eukaryota > Viridiplantae > Streptophyta > Magnoliopsida > Lamiales > Oleaceae > Fraxinus > Fraxinus ornus. The sequence goes on along the minus strand of CAIGRF010009649.1, from coordinate 19,364 downwards.
TATTCCCTTAAAACTAATTTTAATGGATCTCAAACATGGACTTGATCAGATAAGCTATCATTTGTCACATAAGTAAAATCATTGTATTAAATCTATGAACAACTTCAAAATCCCAATACAAAAAGCAATTTTCACTTATGTAATGTAAAATTGATGTGTGTGTAAAGAATTAAGTAAAACATTATAATTTGCAAGTTGCTTCAATTTTCGACTCTCAATGGCCAAAGTTATAGTTTCTTCACTCGTAAATACTCATTACTAAACTTAATCTTTTCGGTCTCATTCTCAAGGTTAAGGTGTGATCTAACGTTGAATATATATAGAGAGAGAGAGATTATCGAGAGGAGGGGGATTCACACACGGATACGGAGGGTGCAGAAAAAGAGAGAACGGCGACGCTGTACGGGAAAATAGGAAAAACACGCAGGAAAGAAAGCCAGGAAAAGAAGAAAGAAAAAAGAAGGAAGGAAAAAGGAAAGTCAAAGGCAGCTGCAAAAAAAGGGGCAGAAAGAGAAAGAGAAAAGAAAGGAAATTGTAAACACCATAAATTTTTACGTTTCGTCAATTTTTGATGATATATTTCCACTTTTGCATATTTTTATTTTTCCAATATGAATAACTAATTTTTATATCATGGAAAAAATTTAGTCAACTTGTGATCCTTTATTCTTTTTTATTCAAGATTTATGTGATTTATTTATTTATGTATTGATTTTATTATGAGTTTAATGAATTAAATTACCTGATCAATAATTTGATGATTATGTGAGTCTCTTACGAATTGAGAGGTGAGTTTGAGATTTAGACCATATAATAAAACCTGGTAAATTAATATAACGTGTAATCTACCTATACTAATTATTGCGGTCATAATATGAATTCTTAGAACTAGTGTTTCGTTTAACTAAAATTGATTCGTATATAGATATGGAATTGAATTAGTTAAATAAGCTCGATGAGAACTCGAGAGGGGTAAATTGAATACAATAGAAGAATTCGATCGAAACAATACATTATGTTATGAATCTTGAATTAAGAATAAAGGTGATCAATAGATGAGATTGTTATGCCATAATATTTATCACATTTTTTTTTTCTTAATTATCCGTTGTTTGCAATCTTTTTATATTTTCAATTAGTTAAAAATAGCTAGTCAAAATAATCACAATCATCATAAATATTTACTTACTTTGTCAAATAGGAGTTAAACAAGTAGATTAAGACCTAAAGTATAGTCCTCGTAGGAATGATAATCCAGACTCAAATGTCCACTATATTACTTGTTACGATATCATACACTTGAGATATAAAAAAACGCAACAACGACTTTTTGTATTTAAATAAATTTATCATTTAAGTATGAGAAAAGAGAACATCCATATTGTAGTTTGCAACATATGCCTATGGGTATTCATTAATAAGAAAAGAGAAAGCAATAGAACTGCATTATTTCACCACCCATCGCCAATGCTCAGGGAAACCCATTTTTTCCATCATAATCAAAATAAAATTCCATTCCATTCTATCCTATCGTATGTTTTTTTCATGTTGAGCTTCATAACCATAGATCTCATATTGCCATTTATCCGCTTTTAAGATAATGAATTAGTTTGAAAGATGCAATTGTATTGTACGTTGTTAGGCGCCTTGGCACAAAAGCACTTTGAAGTAAAAACATGTTCCAACCTATTTGCAAGAGTCTTTGTAACGATATTGTAGATAAATGTTACATAGACTTGTTGGCTTGAACTCAATGATACTTCTTGGGCACTTTATCTTTGAAATCGACACGATGTTCATCTCATTTATTGACCGTATTGAGCCATTACCATTCAGAACCTCCAAGAAAAATTTGGTAATATCAGGGCCAATCACGTCCCAATTGTGATGGTAAAACACTGCTTGAAAACCATTTGGACCTTGCACCTTAACATCGCCCATTTTAAATAGCGTCTCTTTTTCATCATAAGGAATAAATGGTTTCTCAAGATGCCCCAAACTTTCTTCGACATTGTTGGTTCTGGTCCTCCCATTTTTCAGCAAATTGTGTTACATCAAGTTAGGAGAGTTGAAAAGATTAGAAAAATATTCATAGACTAATGTGGTAGTGTGCCTTTCTTTATCCTGCCATATCCTATTTCCATCCATGATCCAATATATTTCTATTCAAACTTTGGGAAAATTGTTAAGTTAATGATATGTGGTAGCTATTGATTGATTGATTCCTAACTAATTTCTTTATTAGGTCACATTTTGTTTGCCAGATTATGTGTCCTTCATTTATTAATTATGAAGTCGTGCTTTATATCTCTGTTCATGTGTGCTTTGATAAATTTTTTTGCTGATGCGAAATAATTCAATAGAATAAGTTAGCCACTTTTACTTGTCGATTCTTGCACTTATAAATATTCGCTTCAACTCCTAAGGTACATGTGTTGGAAATAATTGTTACTGTGAATAAAATTTCCAAAACAAGTTGCAAATTGAAAACGTTTTAAAATGACTTGGTAAAACAGATTGCAGATTGACAACAGCAAAATAGTAAGAACAAAAATGTATAAGTCCAGAATTCGGAATAAGGATGATCGAGGCGAGAACTAGACTCTCTATCCTTAAGACGTTTTTACCCTGTCACACGGTGTTTACGATATGTGGTAAAACGTCTCCCAAGATACAACGATCAGACACTTGTAGAAGCAGCACTTCGACTGCAAGACTACGAACCAGAACCGAAAGTACTCTATGTACTTAATGCAAAAATGAAAAACGGGAAGAAGAGTGTATGAAGAATGAATTTGTGATTGTTTTCTATGTTTGAAATGAAAGCCTGAGGACCAGTAAAATAGAGGAGAGAGTTGACGGATGCGCAGTTTCCATTCAACTCTCCACTCACTACTCACGCCCAT
>CAIGRF010009640.1:0-28012 GCA_903798235.1 Fraxinus ornus | reverse complement strand
AAGTTATAACACGTATGCAGGGTCTAAGTAGATGAAGGTTGTATTGGCTTGGGAGCAATCATCAGAGGTAACTCTGTTGTATTCAGTAGCTACATCACATCCTGCAAGACGTATTTCCAGAGGATGCTGATGCTATGGCTTTTTTGCGAAGTAGCTAAATTTGCATATTGAGGAGACAGAATTTCGGTGGTCCAAAGTATCAGTTCTGATTTTCATTTTGCCCATAATAATTCACTGTTTGTTGACATTGTTTTGTTACTGTGAAGATAAAAAGTGAATATGCAATTGCAAATATTTGGATTCTAAAATGTTTTGGTCGACCTCTTCATTACCTAAGCCGACACTACCATCTTTTGAGAAATCATAATGGAAAACATAAAATATGAAAGAGCGAAATTATAGGCAAGCCCACGAAAATCAGGTAAAATAAAGATTCTAGTTTTAATTTACTATTACACAAGGATTATACTCAATTCGAGACTTCACAATATTTCATAATCAGCTCTATTTCTAGGTTTTGTGTGTTAATATGCGTTGACGTATAAACTAATTTGCTGCTATTGTAGCGTAAAAATGAACAAATTGTTAATTCAGAGTTAATTTATATTTTCTGTTGAAAAAGTTTACAATGATGAAGATTGACTCTAGCCAACTGGAACAGTCGGCCCTGCTTTGTGGAACCAAAGAGCATGACGAGATCTCGAAGCATCCTTCGTAGGGCTGGACAAAACTCCGGAATCGAACTGATCGAACTAGTCCCAATATGAACTGAACCGATATGATTGGTTCTTCTTAAGTTAATTACCTAAACGGGAATATGAATCGAGAATTGAGGGGTTCAGTTCAGTTCTTGATTCTAGACCAAGAACCAAAGAACTGAATGTCTCTAAATTTTTTATCTTAAATAAGCCAAATTATTTTATTTTTTTAAATAAATTTGCTAGCTAATTAATTTAGCCCAAACCCAAAATATGATTTTTCCTATTTCTAATTTCCAGCCCGAGTCTAATTAATCAAATTGGCCTAAATTTTATCCAAATCTATTATTCTATCGTAGTGCCATTTCTGTCTAGAGAAATTGAATTCGAAGACTCTCTTTATTATAGTGAGCTCGCTATCTTCCTTTTTCTGTGATTTTAACTTCAAATCTATGGAGAACTTAACAAAGAGAGGCGCAAAAAATATCACGGAATTGGACTATGTTATTTTTTTATGATCTAAAATTGAATATGTCATTAGTGGAATTAATGTAGCGTTGTTGTAAATATCAAAAAATATAATTATTGTATGGAACTCGAAAAATGAATGAAACCGATCTTGAACGGTTCCACAATTAAATTTGGACACGATGATTCTATTTGCTAAATACCCAAAAATTTGAGTTCGGTACTATTCTCCTTAGAATAGAACCGAAGCGGACCATGTCGAGCCCTAGTCCTTCAAAAGTAAACTCGTATAATTGCTGGATGGGCAACACCACAATGGTCTCCCTATTCCCACATCGGTAGCATACATCTGCAAGGGTGGACAATTTTTGTGATGATATTGGGTGGGATATTGGACATTTATTACATGTTATCCCTCCTTTTATGGCGGAGCAAATAGGGGTTATACATTTATGTACAGATGCCCCGAATCGCATTGTCTGGAGGGATACATCGAAGCTACCAAGTCTGCATAGCAACTCATACATTTGGGACGCCGTATCAGATTACTATGGAGCTCCATTTTTCTTATCAATGTCTCATTTTTCTATTGGAGACTATGGCAAGACCTCATTCTAGTAGATGTGGTTATTCTGAGGAAGATTGGTTGTCAGTTGGCTTACCACTGCCACCGTTGTTCCGAGAACAAGAATATTAGTCATATTTTCACCGACAGTAACATCTCTGATCAAGTATGGCAATATTTTTCAGATATCTATGAGTTCAAAAGAGGGAGTTAGATAGAGGGCCCAGAGATGGAGTTATTATGGGCAGTATGTTCGATGTGGACATATTCACACTATCATTCATTTATTGGTATTTTGGTTTCTATGGACCGAGGAGAATGATGCGAAGTATATGGGGATCCATGTTCGCTAAAATTATATACCACAAGTGCACGGGTCGTGTTCAAGTAATAAAGTGGATTTTTTGAGTCCATATTGTCGATCCCTCGAGGAATGTTTACTTTTGATTATACAACTTTAGTCAATTTAATTTTAACAATAAAAACAAACACAAAATAAAATTTACTTTTGGAAAATAAGGAAATTTAACTAAAATCTACAAAATAAGAAAACCTAAACACTTGGAAATTTTGGAGGAAAAACATGGTTGGGATTCATGGCTTCGCTTAACTGTCGCCTAATTAATTTCTTCATAAGCCATTTAATAAATTACTTATTTACGATGTTAGACACAATTTTTCAATTTTAGTTAATTACCTCTCTCGGGCAAAATTAACCCCAATTGGTTGGTTAACATACTATATCTCTATGTCGATTAAAACCAAACAACCGCATTAGGTATTTATGAAAATAGCTCAACGGATCACCTAGGGTTAGGGGTATATCTCTATCTCCTACCAATTCAAAAAGAAATCTATCCATTAATCAAAAAATCTCCACATCTAGATAACAATTTATTGTGACCATTGTGCTCAAATTAACTTGAGATATCACATGGATAAGCAATTTTTGAAAAAATTTAGGCACAAATAGCATATTTGGTCATAGTTCATAAATCAACAATAATTTTAAACATCAAACCATACTAAGCTGGCAATGCTATCTAACATATCAACACAATATCACCAATTCAAGCACAATCACCCCCAAACTTAAATCACACATTGTCCTCAATGTGTAAAGAACAAGCTAATAAAGGAGAGTGGATAACGAAACTTTCCCGGTTGGATATTTGGTGAAGAGGTACCTATGCTCTACTTGGACTTGTGATGCTTTTAATAAACTTAGGCGAGTGTCCTTGACCACAATTTACCCCCAAACTTGTGAGGAAATATATATATATGTGGGACTTCAAAAATTACCTACAAAAACAATGGTAGCTAATCAAATAAAAATAAGAAAATTCATAGAATTAAATAAAAAGATTAAAAATTAGAAAATCAGGTTGCCTTCCAATAAGCGTTTTTTATAGTCTTTAGCTCGACTTTGTCAATTGAATCCCAGGCATCTCAAGAAGGCTTTGAATGCCTTGCCCATCTTTCTTCTTTTAGCTTTGTCCCACTCTTCATTGGATCTTCAAAACTCCACTCTTCATTGGATCTTCAAAACTCAACATTACCCCTTTCCATATAATAGGACTTGCCTCTTCCATCCAATTTAATTCAACCATGAAGATTTCTACTTGCTCATCGGGCTTAATCACAAAATCAATAGCTTGGCAATCAAATAAGTTGGAAGATTGTAAGTTGATTTTCTTCTCATTGATTGCCACATTTTCGTTTAGTCCTGTTGTTAAGTCTTTCAATAGTTGACTCATTTTCAGATTGAATGACAAGTTCGCAATCAAACTCGATGGGCAATAACAAGTCTTTCCTATTAACTCCGTTGAGTGGATTATATTCCCATTTTTGAAATCCATCCCAGTATTCGTAATCTCCCACAAGCATGTCGTCTACATCAAACTTAGTAAGTTCATGGTAATACTTTGCAAGTACCTTCTCATTCAAAAATGGCGGACCATTTCCCGAAAATTTGATGTCCTCGTCCCAATCGTCGGGTACACAATCTCCCGCGAGCAAGTAATTTTATAATTACCTTCTCATTCAAAAATGGAGGACCATTTCCCGAAATTTAGATGTCCTCATCCCAATCGTCAGGTACATAATCTCCCGCGAGCATGTAACTATCATCACAATTATCTAGTGCTTGTTTTCTACATTTCAAATATTTCTTAAACCGAAGAAGTTTCGACATTGAGGTATCGGTGCATGAATACAAGCATTGTTCTATACAATGCATCGCTTAACAAATTTCACATCTTGGACCTCTAAACATATTTCCATAGTCAATGTAAAGATTATGCATTACAAACACTTTGTTACTTTACCAAGATTGGAATAATGCAACTATAGCTGAAAAATAAGAGAGAATATCAATACAAGATAAATTAAAAATACGGGTGTTAGCTAAATATAAAAAATATAAAAACAAACAAGTAAATTAAAAAAAATTGTGAGAAGTAAAATTAATTAAAGTGGAAATTAAAGTAAAAACATTCCCCGACAATGACGCCAAAAAGTTGTATGCTAAAATTATATACCGCAAGTGTACGACCCGCGTTCAAGTAATAAAGTGGACTTTTTAGTCCGGATTGTCGATCCCTCGATGAATGTTTACTTTTGATTACACAACTTTAGTCAATTTAATTTTTTTTTTTTAAAAACACACACAATAAATTTGTTTTTGGAAAATAAGGAAATTTAACTAAAATCTACAAAATAAGAAAATCTAAAGACTTGGAAATTTTGGAGGAAGAATGTGGTTGGGATTCATGGTTTCTCTAAAACGTCGCCTAATTAATTTCTCCACAAACCAATTAATAAATTACTTATTTACGATGTTAGACCCGATTTTCCAATTTTAGCTAATTACCTCTCTCGAGTGAAATTAACCATAATTGATTGGTTAACCTACTATATCTCTATGTCGATTAAAATCAGACAACCACATTAAATATTTGTAGAAATAGCTAAACGGATCACTTAGGGTTAGGGGTATATCTCTATCCCCTACACAAACCTAGAGTATTTACTATTTGATCTAAAATGTATAATCTTCTCTCGAACGATATACAAATCACTAAACACAATCATCTATTGGCCACATAAATAAAAATGCATGAAATACAATAGTAGAAACACATGAAAATAAATAACATACCATATGGAGCAAATATTATAATTNATATTAAAATTAATTAAAGTTAGGTTAAGTTACTACCATAAATCCCAACATAAATAACTAACCCATTTTATACATATAATAAAAAAGAGAATATCTGTAACAATACATTACAAATATGGCAAAATAATGGAGAAAATACAAAGTTATAGATAAAACCCTTTTTTGAAACTAGGCCATGATTTCCCCAAATATTTCTCCAAATTCTCGAATGTATTATCCTTATGCTCTTGATTTGTATCCCCAAAATACCAAGAAATTGAAAAGAAAAAGAAAATGAAATGAAAGAAGAAAGAAAAATAAGAAAATAAGAAAGAACCAGCGCAGAGAGAGAAGAAGAAGAGACACACAGCTACTGGGTTTAATAACCCTTTTCAGAAATTGCAGCTTTGGGCCCCGAAGTTTCGGACAAATGGCAAAAAGTCCAAGATTTTTAAAAGTGGTGCCTAGGCGCTAACTTTCTGTCCAAAATCAATTTTTGGTTTCAACTTTGCAGCCAAGTCCCCTAGGTAATTGCACGGCAGTTTCATCAACTTTGATCTTATACAATTTGGTCCTCAATTTTTGACTTTCATATCAATTATGCCCTTCATAAATTGCAACTAAGATCCTTCAACTTTTTGCTTGATTCATCTTGGTCCCCACATTCAAAATTTTGCACACTTTCATTTTTTTTTCCTTCTTTTGTCTTGTTCTCTTTTCCTTTAGGTGATTTTTACCTAAAAAAACAATAATTACATAATTGTGAGTAGAAATTCGTTCATTTTTTTTTTATCAATAATGAGCATATTTAGGTATTAAATAAGTGTGCAAAAACATACTTATCAATCCGCATGGTAGCCAAATATATCATATGGAGGGTTTATCGCATGATCTCTTTTCTTCATATGGGAGTACGGTTTTAAGTTGTGCATTGGCGATGAGATCTGATACTTGCACCCATCTTTGGTATTTCTTTGATTCTCCCTTCACATCTCTTCCTATTTTTGTTTGGTGGCGCACTCCAGCAGTTGGATCTGGCAAGATCAATATCGATGGATGCGTCAAGGAGATTATTACAAGCAAGGATCATCACGGATCACGCAAGACACTGTAATAGGGTTTTTTCATCTTTGTATAGATCGTGCATGATATTAGAGGTAGAGATCAGGGCTATTCTTAATGGGATCTACTAGCTAGAGGACTCGGCCTTTCAGACATTTAGATTGAGTTAGATTATATAACGCCTATTCACTGCATCACTAGAGGAGGATGACTATTGGTTATTCAGGGCATCATAGACATCGTATTATTCAACGAGACACAATTTCTCACATCTATAAAGAGGGGAATCACGTTACAAATGCTCTTGCTACAGAGGATTGAGATCTTCGACGACACCAGATATATGGAGCAGCTGACCTACCATGACATATTAGGGCACTTGTACAGATTGATAGACATGGAATGCCCAGCATTAGAGTATGATTGTTTATTTTTTATTCTTGTTTTTGTCTTTACTTGCATTAGTTCTTATTGTAAGGGAAGTAGTGATAAGTGTAGTTTCTACACTTATTTGAGGTCCTAAATGATGATATTTTACCGTTCTTTGAATAAAATATTACCTAATTTGTGTTATATTTCATTTCATAGGTAAAACTCAATGTTTGATGAAGAATTGAAGAAAAGAATGCAAAGATAGCGGAAAATGGCTCCATTGTATCAAATACAAAGTTTGAGGACTAAGTCGCAAAATGATTATAGATGATTCGGACCTAGTATCGATGATTGGAGAGATGTTGGAGTCAATTAGACGAAGTTGGAAGATGGAGGGTCAAGAAAATACGAAGAAGGAACCAAAATAAATAAAGAATGAAATTCGGGGACCAAAGTGCAACAATTGAAAGTTTTTATGCCTGCGCGCGCGCACAGGCATAATCTCTCGCGCGCGCACGGTGTTACCTTTTATTTACCGAGAGTGAAAAATTTGTACTGCGCGCGGGCAAGCATATACACGGCGCGCGCGCACAGGCCATTTCTGGGCCTGAACGGCCCAATTTGCTGGTTTTATCCAAATTCCTATAAAAACCAATTTTAACCTACTTTCTAAGGGGGATGAACGGCGTGAACGACTCAGAACATATCAAATCCAAATTTTCACCCCAAGAAAGAGTCTAACTCATCAATTCAAGGCGAATCATACAAGGATTTTGAAGATTCATAACTTGGTTTAAAGAATTGAATCAAGAACGTGGATTTTTCCTACTTCTTCCATCTTTCTTAATTCCGGGTGATGTTTTTCCAATTATTCTTGTGTAATTTAATTATAAGAATGTTAGGCTAGTTTTTCATTGTATTGGATGAATGATGAACCATATTGCTTATTTATTTTAATTCGAGACAATTAATTTATCACTTCTTGATTTTTCTTGATTGGTTTTGCATTCCCATTGAACTATTTGATTGCTTGATCACCAATTAGATAGTAAGTTGCTTGTTGTAGTGTAGGAATACTCACAATAAGTCTAGAACGCGGCAAAATCAACACATGGACAATAGGTATTAGGAATAATACTTATGGCATGTGCAATCATGTGTGATAAATCTTGTAAATCAATGCATGTTTTTCATATGAATTCGGACTAGGAATAGGGTCGGGTCGTGTTAAACATAGGTTTAATATATCTTGGAAAAGAATATTAAATAATAGTGGATTATCGATTGTCTTGAATGCATGAATTTACTAGATTAATTATTGAGAATTGAAATAGATGGAAATAGGGGGATTCACGATTCCAATACAAACATTCACGTATTAGATACAAACTTTATTTGCTTTGTTTGTTTAGGATTAGTATAGAAAACATATACAAACCATCTATTTCGATATTACTACACTTCGAATTTAATAGTAGCTATTGAACTACACATTAGACCTTATTCCTCGTGGGAACGATACTCTTAACTCACAAATTTTATTACTTGTACAACAATCCCGTACGCTTGCGGGTTTTGCACGAACAAGTAGTACTTCCTTTTTTATGACTTTACATTTATCCCATATCATTTATTTTCTTTATAAAGGAAGTAGTGCTTCCTTATTTACTGTTTTCATTATTTTCTCATGTGACCAAAGTATTCCTCCACCACAAATGATGCCATATTAATAAAATCTCGAAGGTACCACTTTCCTTTAAAAAAATCATAAAAAAGGTAAAACAATTTGGTGACCTCTTTCTAGACTCTTTAACTAAGAACATCTAATTGATATTTATAGAGTGTTATGCCCTAGTTTTGATCAATCTTGGACGTAAACACTTTTAATAAGATTAATGTGTTTTATTTAATGGAAGATCCATTATTTAATTTTACTATTATTTTGATAAATTATAGTGTCCATAGATTCAAGTCCTAGTAACTTATTAATCACATGGAGATGTGATAATGAGAAATAAATTACATATGACTGAATCTTAAATTATACGTGGTCACAAGTAATAACGAGATACATATATCTTTATTACTGATGGACCATCATATGTAGCATTTCTCATTTATGAAGTGAACAAATTATCTCACAAGCAAAAATGTAGTGATATTTAAATGGATGCGTGGATGTTTTATTATATGAAAAAATCCTTAGAGAGTTTTCGGAGATATTTCATATGGATAACTATCTGAGTATCAAAAGTTAGTTTATAATATTCGGAAGTAAAAATTGGTCCTTTAATTTGAGGTCACTATAGTGCATTATATGGGGACAATCATGCTTTGGTGATTTCACCAAGAGTTTCTAATACGACGTCATCTGGGGCATGTCAAAAATCATATGAAGGTTGTAAATGATCAATAGAGGTTTTGTCACTCTTATATTTTAAGAGATTATGATCTACATACGATGTTTAGCTAAGGTATACTCATAAGTCGAAAAGAGTTTTCAATTTATATTGACTTAAAATTTAGATGAAAGATATGATGGATAATCAAGATTAACACACATCCATATCTCGTAATTGATTAAGTCATATTGCCGAAGAGATTATAGCTTCAAGATAAATAAATAAGTTTGATTTTGTCACACCAGGTGATATTTCTCTTCACATATATTGCAGTGACACATTACAAGATGTCAATTTGGGATGATGGATATTAGATCAAAATAGTAATTTGCATCATTAGGGGTCATGATGGAGAATCTAATGGGTCACACACAAAAGAAGAATTAGAATAATGATATTACTAATTAATTAATTGACAAGTATTGGACACTTTTAAATCTTGTAAAATTAATTAATTGATTTTATTAATAATTTGTCCATTAATTAATGGAAAAAAGTTTAATTAATTAGATTAATTAAATATTGGACTGGGTTAAGTTCAAATGTCAGGTCAACCCCGCTTGAGTTTCTATTAATAAGCCGTTAAAGTTTGAGAAACCAAAACACAAAATTATTATCTTGCTTGCACAAAAAAGAAGATAAAAACCTTAATTCTCTCATTCTTGTTCCCTGTGGAGATTTCCATTAGAGGAAAACAATTACAAGTTCGTGAATTGCATATCGTGATTATTCTTCGCTTAATTACACTACAAAAAAATGGCCTCCAGCGACCAAAGTTTCAGCGACCATTTTTGATTGGTCGCTATAAGGCACTTTCAACGACCAAATGTTGGTTGCTGAAAGTTTCGATCTTTTAAAATAGTATTTATTTTGGAACGGCCTTTAGCGACCATTACTTAGTCCCTGGTGTTTCTGTGCAGCGACCAACTTTGGCTTGGTCGCTAAAAAACTTGGCGGGATGTGTCCCGCGTAATTTTCAAGCACTTTCTGCGACCAAATAAGTGGTCGCTGAACACCTAACTGTTCAGCAACTACAATGTGGTCGCTGAAAACCATATCCAGCGACCAACTTCCTTGGTCGCTGGAAAACTAACTTTCAGTGACCAAGGGAGTAGTCGCTGAATATCTAACCTTCAGAGACAACTATCTTGGTTGCTGAAACGCATATCCAGCGACTAAACAGGTGGTCGCTGATTATTTCGGACCTACATCGACCAAAGGTTGGTCGCTAGAAGGTGATTTCCAACAAAACACTTGGCGCATGATTTTCCCTTATTTTTTCGCGTGATTCAGCGACCACCAGGTGTGGTCGCTGAACGTTTTGGACCTCCAGCGACCAAATTGTGGTCGTTGGAAGGTGATTTCCAGCGAAACACTTGGCGCATAATTTTCCCTCATTTTTTCACGTTATTCAGCGACCACCAAGCGTAGTCGCTAAATGTTACGAATCTCCAGCAACCAAATTGTGGCCGCTGGTAGGTGATTTCCATCGACCAAAACCGTGTTGGTCGCTGGAACATGGCGTCATTTCTCTCGCTTATTTTTTCCCCTTTTCCGAATTAGTTAGCGAATATTTGTAGTAATAGTTGTTTGATCAATTATAAATAATTTATAAAATAATGGCCAAATAAGGACAGGTTGTTTAAAATACTCATATGAAAAATTTATGCTTTATAATGCAATCAGACGAAAAAAATTTCCAACCAAAATCTTTATTAAAAGGAAAAACAAGAAATAGCAATACAAAGTGACGATGACAGCTAAATATGGCAACATATTCTATCGAGATACACACTTCTCCTATTATCACTGCTATAGCTCCTATTCCCACCCCTACTACTAATGCACCCCTTGAGCTGACACAGATAACTTCTCCACCATTGAAGACACAAACAGGTGGTACTCAGTCAGCACATGGATCAAGTACAAATACAGTTCCTCATGCCACTATTACACGGGGGTTGCTTGCTGAGATCCGCTTAGAGCGGCACGGTATAAAGCATATGTTGATTGATCACTTCAAGAAGGACCACATCATGAAGGTTAAGAGATAGAATCCCACATCGAATAAAGATGAAAATATAGACTAATTTATAAGAGTTTGAGCCATTCCTTTTAATAAGGTTGATCTTTTAAGATGGTACCCCAAATTTTATCAGTATCAGATCCCATTAAGCTTCAACGATGTCAACGTCTTCATCATGCCCAAACCTAACTCAATTCTTCAATTGACACAGCTTCAATTTTTCATCGTTTGTTGGAACTCTCGTGCTCTAAACCTTACTCGGATTGAACGTTTCCTTCCTTCATTTTACAATTTTAGCTAACAAAAACGAGTCACTTTTTTGTTTGTTTTATTCTTTTTAAAGAGATGTGCACTCAATTTTAGGGTTTAAATTCATAAAACCCATTTCATCAACCTCTTTGGGTGGCGTGAGTAACATTGGATCTTTAGCATTTTTTCATGTTTTAGCGTGAAGCATCAACAATGGCACCAAGAGGAAGACCAAGAAAGGTTTTTTTTTCTTTTCCTCGCACACCGCATTATTGTACTCCTTGATTTATCTAATTTTTTCTTTGTTTATTATTTTGATTCTGATATTTCACTACTAGAAAATGAGGCAATAGAGATGGAAATTTGGCAACGAACTACTTCCGTTGCTAATAAAACGGTTTAACAACAGATTATTATTTTATTGTTTTTAAAATTATATATAAATTACCGAACGGAAGACTTTCGTTGGTTCAATCTCATTAATAATCCGTCGGTAAATTTTTTGAAAAATAATTTAAATAATTTAATGACAAAATTTCCCAACCGATGATTACATTGGAAACAATATAAAAGAGTAAAATATTACTGATGAAAAAATCTATTGGTAAACATAGAAAGTAAAACTTTAAAAATATTAATAAGTAATAAATTTAGACTACATTTCATTTCCCCCATGCAAAAAATTTCATTCCCGCTTAGAATTTTACTTACCTCTAAAATTTAATCCAATTTTCCACTCAAATTTAGGGGTGGGAAAAATAAGACCCAAAATAGAAGACCCAAAGGTCCCAAACCAACAAAAAGTCTCAAACACACAACCCCAGCCTAATCTTCCATCTCTCTCGCTCTCAGTCTCTCACTCATCGGTGATGCCTCTCCAATTTTCTCTTGCCGACGCTGGTCAACGAATGTCCAAGGTCGAAGGTCCCGGTAAATTATTCCCTTAAAAACCATCCATTAATCATTCACTCAAGGAAGAACAGAGAAAAAATTCCCTTAAATGGGCGTGCGACCGGTTGAAGGTAAATTACCCTTTTTTTTTGTTCCTTTAATTTGAAACTTCTATTNTTAAGCTTCAACGATGTCAACGTCTTCATCATGCCCAAACCTAACTCAATTCTTCAATTGACACAGCTTCAATTTTTCATCGTTTGTTGGAACTCTCGTGCTCTAAACCTTACTCGGATTGAACGTTTCCTTCCTTCATTTTACAATTTTAGCTAACAAAAACGAGTCACTTTTTTGTTTGTTTTATTCTTTTTAAAGAGATGTGCACTCAATTTTAGGGTTTAAATTCATAAAACCCATTTCATCAACCTCTTTGGGTGGCGTGAGTAACATTGGATCTTTAGCATTTTTTCATGTTTTAGCGTGAAGCATCAACAATGGCACCAAGAGGAAGACCAAGAAAGGTTTTTTTTTCTTTTCCTCGCACACCGCATTATTGTACTCCTTGATTTATCTAATTTTTTCTTTGTTTATTATTTTGATTCTGATATTTCACTACTAGAAAATGAGGCAATAGAGATGGAAATTTGGCAACGAACTACTTCCGTTGCTAATAAAACGGTTTAACAACAGATTATTATTTTATTGTTTTTAAAATTATATATAAATTACCGAACGGAAGACTTTCGTTGGTTCAATCTCATTAATAATCCGTCGGTAAATTTTTTGAAAAATAATTTAAATAATTTAATGACAAAATTTCCCAACCGATGATTACATTGGAAACAATATAAAAGAGTAAAATATTACTGATGAAAAAATCTATTGGTAAACATAGAAAGTAAAACTTTAAAAATATTAATAAGTAATAAATTTAGACTACATTTCATTTCCCCCATGCAAAAAATTTCATTCCCGCTTAGAATTTTACTTACCTCTAAAATTTAATCCAATTTTCCACTCAAATTTAGGGGTGGGAAAAATAAGACCCAAAATAGAAGACCCAAAGGTCCCAAACCAACAAAAAGTCTCAAACACACAACCCCAGCCTAATCTTCCATCTCTCTCGCTCTCAGTCTCTCACTCATCGGTGATGCCTCTCCAATTTTCTCTTGCCGACGCTGGTCAACGAATGTCCAAGGTCGAAGGTCCCGGTAAATTATTCCCTTAAAAACCATCCATTAATCATTCACTCAAGGAAGAACAGAGAAAAAATTCCCTTAAATGGGCGTGCGACCGGTTGAAGGTAAATTACCCTTTTTTTTTGTTCCTTTAATTTGAAACTTCTATTGGATTTGTGATTTAGCCCGTACGAAATGCAGTTTTTGATCCGTTTGGGTGTAGAATGGAGAACTCTCTGCTGATATTATTGTGATTGTACATTTATTTTTTAGTGGAATTTTTATGGATTTGGAAAAAGTGCGCGTTTTAGAGTGTTTTATGTTATCTTATATAGAGAGTACAAACATAATATTGTTGGTCTACATGTTAAGATTCTACTATGGATGCTAATCTCAGAAACATATCTTAAATGGGTGGAATTATTTTTTCCCCCAATTCTCCCGACTGAAGACCGGCGACTGGTATTTTCCCCAATTCTTCCTGGCGGGCGTTCGCACTTCGCAATACAAGTGAAGGAAATTCTCCCTGACTAGTGTTCAAGCCTTTAGCGGGTGAAGTAATTTTGTACGTTTATGTGAAGTAATTTGTTTTGGGTTTTGGGAGTTTTATAGGATTTTCAATTCAATTTCCAGTGAAGGGTGAAGCCGTGAAGCAGGTGAATCAACTGGCCAATGGCAGTATGTTGCAGAAACTCATCATGTGCGTTCATTGTTCAATTCAAATTATTTACTTTACTGTTTATGTGAATTGTGAAGTAATTTGTTTTGGCCTTTTGGGTTTTTGGAAGTTTTAGACCCAACTCAAGTCCGGTAGAGACATGGTAGTGCATATAAGGATTGGTGATTGGTATACTCGAATGGAAAATGCTGTTGGGGGTATATTCCAGAACGGCAAAACTCTAGCACAGTTTAAATGATTTGTGCAAGTTTTGATTAGTTTTTGAGTAGGATCCGAGTCTGAAAATTTGATGCCTAATACTATTTAAAGTGAGTATGCAGTTTAGATAAGCCTTCATGGTGAGATGTTACAATAAAATTTCCAAAGCAATTGTCAATTGGGAGGCACAAAACTATTTTGATATACGAATTGTTTGTGCACATGAGGTTTTCCAATGTCAAAAATCTGAGTAAGGTCAATTATCCCCATGGATTTAGTGTCGATATAGGATTTTGTCTGTCAGTATTTTTCGAACAAAGTCCCCATAGCCATGAAACATTAGGGAGGTCTATGAGAGGCCTAATTATGGAACAAACATTCTTCTTACCTTGTTTGTCATCCATGTGTTTGAAATAGGCAGATCAAATTCTTGTTTTGATCTTAAATATAGGTGCATACATTGTTAATTACATAAGACAATGTTCTATCAAATCTCAACGAGGTTTTTTGTTGCAAGAAGTGATGGGAAGTATGTAATTGAACTTGAACATAACCTTCGTGTTTCTAGTGTTTCCTCAAAATTTCTGAATCTATAGAAAATCAGTTCTGCATTTCGCCATGTCACCTTATATCAGAGAAACACGTGAATTAAGACATCTCAACCTTTGCATTGTTATGCATTATAATTGAATCAAGGACTACATTATTGAGTTCCAAGTTGCTACATTATTTCTGAGCTGTATTTTGAGTGTAAATAATAAAGCCTCTCAACTTCTCATGTCGGATTATGGTAACAGAACTGCTGGCCATTAGGTTTGAAGCTGTATCCTCCACTTAAAATCTTTGATTGTTGTTATATCTAGTTTTCTAGTAATTTGTAATGCAATTATATTGTTCCATGACCTTTGTTGGGATATTATTTATGGCATGTGTAACCGACTGAACTCAAATTTGTGCAATACTCATTAAGCTGAGGTGTGTGCCTCAGTAAGTAGCATAAAAAATTTATTAAGCTGAGGAGTTAGTGAAGATGTTTCACCATGGAATTCTACTTCACAAGTCCTTCAAGCAACATATCACATATGCCAAATTGAATGAATAGAACTTTATTGGGGTCTCAATCTGTGAAGACGATTTTTACAGGAAGTCTCATCATACCTTATCTTTACATGGGCACATCAATCCCCTTTCTTCTTTTAACTCTTAAGCCACGAAGGATCGTGTCATTTCTGATTAAACTTCACGTGTTTTGCCTTTTCTTTCCTTTGTTAATCTCATTGTTCGTCTTTTTAATGTTGATACAGATGTTACAAAAAAGAATGTCGAAGCATGTGTCGCAGGCTATTCATCCAAACTGCAGCAAATGGAAGCCCATCTCCTCATGGGCAAGGATAATACTCTAATCAATTACACATTCATGTCTCAACACCTTTTACTGCTCAATCTGATGTAAATAGGTCGACAGCTCAATTTACGTTGAAGTTACATTTTTTGTGGTAAAATATTAGACATTTCCTGTTATGTATCGACTATTAGTACTTGTTATATGTACAATACAATCTTATTTTTGTATGAAATGTTTATTGGTAATTTTAATTTTTTTAATTATCGAAATTGCTAATTTCAAATGTCGTTGTGGTTGTTGGAAATTGAAATAATAGACAATATTAACAGGAACAAATAATATTGGCTATTAAAATATTGATATTAATGTTTACCGACCAAAGATTGGTTGCAAATGAGTGTAAATTAATAAATTTTAAAATATTATTAGCTGCAAAATTGGTTTCCTTTTTGAACCGATCAGCGACCACTAGTTGGTCGCTGGAAGACCCTTTCCCAAACCCATCAGTGACCAAACCTTCATCGCTGGATGTCTAGGGTACCAGCGACCAAGAACTTCTTGGCCGCTGGATGTCTCTTTCTTCACCTTCCAGCGACCACTTCTTGGTTGCTGGATGTCTCTTTCTTCACCTTCATCAGCAGTGGTCGTTGGATGTCTCTTTCTTCACCTTCATCAGCTACTAGGATTTGAACCTATTAGCGACCAAATATTGGTCGCGGAAAGTATTATATATAGCGACCACACTTTATTGGTCGATGGAGAGCTTTACCAACGGTGTATTAGCGACCAGTGAGCGACCACGATTATTTGGTCGCTAATGATTTTTAGCGACCAAAAAAGGACCTTTAGCGACCAAATTTTGTGGTCGTTGGAGCCCCCCTTTTTTGTAGTGTTAACTAAAGGTATAAATCTAATCACAATTTCTTTCTAAAAATAAAGCAGATCATTGGTAGATGAAATATTGTTTGAATTAAACTATGCATATTAAGTAAATTCCCAACCCTTCATTCAAATCAATTTAAGAAAATTCACTTGCATAAGCCACTAGTATACTCGGTTCATCGTATTTTCTCAAAGAGAGACAATCATTTCCTTTCATCATTCTCACAGTAACATCATCCATCACTCTTTGAATTGAAGTCAAACGAATTATAGAAATCCACATTCATGAATATAATAAAAGAAACGTTTTGAAGTTTCTAATTCTAATTAAACTACTTGTACATCGTGTTTTACACCCTAAATAGGGGGCAGTTTTTAATGATTGAATTAAAGTTGTTTTTGTCAAAGATGATTTGAGATCATGTCAAAGTGTAAAAGATGTAAACCAAGTAGTAGAATAGGATATACATATAGCATCTCTTTCTGATACGACTCTCCATTGGCAGCATTAGTTGACATTACACACTCCTTATAATAACTTATGGGCTAGGGCTCTATAGTTGATGAATGGATTAGTGTACCAGACAAAAATTCAGTGAAAACTGATGTTTCCCATATACAAGAAACTAAATGATAATTGGACCCACAAATGGGGGCTCACAAATAAAAAATTATCTAAACGATATATCATTTGCACATTCCAATAAAGTAAGATGGCATCTCTACAAAAATTTGTGATTTATCAACAAGATATTTTGCGACTTACAAAAAGATGTCATAATACATGATTTAGCACGACATAAAGGATGTGGTAGAAAAAAATAAGTACAAAAAAGTATAAGGAAACATAAAAAGCTTTTGTGGTATGTCAAAATGCACAACAAATAATAAAGATTGTTGCTAAAAACATGATGGTGATAGCCCAAGAGTAGCTAACTAAAAGGGGTGAATTGGTTTTTAAAACTTTTTAGAAAAATTAATCTAAAAGCAAACACGTAATAACTAGATAAAGATAGAGGATACAAACAATATAATTATGGAGGTTTGATTCAATGCCATGATCTACGTCCTCCGTTACCAAGCTCTCCAGCATGAGTAAGGCCAATTTTACTATGTTGATTAACTTGTGGTGCAATTCAACCCTCTACAATGCTTTCGGTGACTTATAAACAAGGAGTACTGATCGTTATACAACTTTAAGCTTTACAGGACCTCAACATGACCCCACAAGTTTTAAAGAAAATTGGTTTTACAAGTGAAACTTCTCTCTTAATAAATGATTTGATCACAATTAAGTACCAAGAGAGAAATAGGCTAACACTTTAATAGATAGAAATGATCGAAACTCAAGTGTTAGGTATGAAAAACTTTGATGTGTAAAATGATTTTCAAAAGTTAATTCGATCAAAAGTTTTTCAAAACTAAAATGAGTTGATAATAATGGATGAGATGAGAAATCAATATAATTTTGCTCAAAATATCTCACTTGAATGCTCTTTTAATGTTGTAATGAATGGCAAGTGAGGTTGTATTTATAGCAGTTGAAAATGTCAAAAACTACGTCGAACTGGACGATTATCCGGACATCCGGTACTGTTCCGGATGACTGGTTTAGTCGTTTGCGGATGAAGCAGACATCGGGTTCACCATCCGAACGTCCGGATAGGCTGAATTTTTCAGGTCCTCTCATTTATTTGCTTGAAACAATGTAGGCTTATAGATGACGTTTTTACTTGATTTTCAAGGCAAGTGATGCTAGTAGTTTTGAAAATTAAATTGAAATTGTTACCTTTGAAAAATAAATTATGTGCAAACTTTTTACGAAGTAGATTTTTCTCGTGCATAAAAATTCATTACTTGAGCTTCTAATGAGTCATTGCTAAGGATTAAAGTATTATAACTTTACAAATGAGCTCAAACATCTAGTTCTAATATCTTCGATTGATTTGGTGTGAGTGCTCAATTTGTCTCCGATTGAATAATCCCGAATCTATCTTGAATTTTATTGATCGTCAACTGCATGTCTTTTGATAGAAATTGTTTCGTCTTCAATTTGATCAATATGTAATAATGAAGACTGGAATACAAATGTTAGAGATAAAACTACTTTGTTTATTATAATCAAAATATTATATTCAAAATATAAGATCAATCATAGGTCAACAATTTTTCCTTTTTGATTATGACAAACAAAAGATGATTTGCAATAAAAAATGCTATATCTTTTATATCAAGCATTCATATGATATTGTTCTCACTTCATTATACAGGCAAAGCATGCATATCATCATATATATGGTTTCCCATTTTGGCATAAGCAAAAAGAATACGAAGTAGGGAATTCATGTATTGAAAACAACCATAGGCATAAATGATAAAATGAGCTTACCTAATAAAAAAACATAATATCCGAAAACATTCAAAGCATAATATGCAAAAAATCCAAAAATGTATAATATCAAAGTATAAGGAATTATTCATCATAAGGCAAACAATGTCTAACATAATCTATGACTACGACTCCGGAGGAGGGAAATGGGCATAGAAGTGGGCGTCGAAGGCATTCTCCTAAGCTTGCATTTTCGCCTTGAATGGCATCCTATCGATGCGGCCATTGAGAAGATTGTAGTGATCATCGATGAACTTGAAGTTACTACCCAAAAATCGTAGGATACTAGATCTCGAAATGTCGTGAAGAGGAATAGGAGCTTCCGGCACGTCATCGTCATCTCCATCAAAGGGTAGAGTTTAAGGACCGGAGGTGGGGTTGAACCCCTTAGTATGTACCACCCACTAACCATGTTCTTTAGCAATATTCATACGTTTAAGTGTTTGAATGTCTAGTCTTTGTAGGTCGAAGTTGGACAAATGTCTCATCATCCAAAGAAACGTTAAATTGTTTAAAAACTTTCATGAGAAGCCTGCCACATGGTAAAGCTTTAACCTAGCGTGAGGAATGGACAAGGTTCATGAGGCCTAATGCAATGGTGGGAAAGTTAAGTTTCCTACCGACAAGAAAAGAGTCGAGAAGAAAGAAATCAAAAGAACTCACTTCATCCCGATGAACCTTTCGTGGTATGATAACATTTCCAATGATTTTTTGTGAGATTTTGCATGGAAGAGAACTTTCGTGATATTTAAAAAAAATTCTGGTAACTCGATGATAAGCCTTAGTAGGGACATAGCCGTCTAAAGTGAGATGTTCCTTGTGAAGAAAAATCTATGTTTCACATACCTCAACTTCTAAAATAGCCATATGTTTATAAAATTCCTTCATGAGCCGTAAGTATGCATGTTCTTCTAAAGTGACAATTGAAATCCAACCCATATTTTCAAAAAGTTCTTCTATATGAAATGCAGGAGCTTCAATAGTAAAATCTGAAAAATCAATATTTTTACCTATTATGGTTTGGGATTATTCAAATGGGTTGGCCGGCACCTCGGATTCCAAATCTAACTCATCATCGGAGGAGGGTGGATGAGATCATATCGTTGCTCTTGAGTCTTTTGCCCACTCATTTAGACCCCGACAATGTAGAAATTTGATGAGGAATGGAAGAAATGGATGGGTTCAGATTTTGGGAAAAGTGAGATTTGGTGGATGAAAATTTAATTTTTTTGGAGATGGATAATGTAGAAGTACGGGTTTTATCAAATTGATAGGAAATTGAAGAGTTGAGTGAATGATTGAAGGATTTAAAGTGGTTTAGGGAGAAAAATGGAGAAGAAGTGAAGGAAAAAAAGGTCTTGTTCGCGATTTAAGATCTGATTTCCACAGAATAGGAAGTCTGGTTCTCCTATCCGGATGTAGAGATGGTCCGGTTTGATCGTCCGGATGCCCCCTCTTTATTTTTTAATAAAACATATTAGATCACATAAATATGGTGCACATGAGATAATGAAGATAAAACATATAGTAAGAATTTAACTTAGTCATATTCATCAATAATGTCAAATCTCTTCTAATATGTGAGAATTGATCAAGAGCTAGAGGTTTAGTGAAGATATCGGCCAATTGATTTTTTGTGTTCACAAACTCTAACACGATATTACCCTTTTGAGCATGGTCTCTTAGGACGTGATATTTAATTTCAATGTGCTTCGTCCTAAAGTGCAACATAGGATTCTTTGACAATTTTATGACACTAGTGTTATCACACATAATGGGTTTATGATAAAAAAACAAGTGATAATCATTAAGAGTTTGCTTCATTCATAATACTTGTGCACAACAACGAGTGTTCGAGATATATTCGATTTCGACAGTAGACACTGCAACGTAATTTTTGTTTCTTCTAAACCATGATACAAGTGCAAAGCCTAGCACGTTTTGCTGGTGCTTTTATGATCGATGGTGCTACTGGCCCAATCAGCATCTGAATAGCTAAGTAGATCAATGTGAGTGGCATTGGGATACCAAAGCCCTAAAGTTCTTGTGCCACTAAGATATCTAAAGATTCTTATTACAACCTTAAGATGTGATTCTTCAGGATTCGATTGGAATCTAGCACATAGGCACACACTAAACATAATATTGAGTCTACTTGCAGTTAAGTAAAGATGAGATCCGATCATACCTCGTTATTTTGTTATATCAACGGAACTACCTTGGTCATCCTTGTCCAATTTATTGATGTACTCATAAGAGTGTTCATTGGCT
Source organism: Fraxinus ornus (assembly GCA_903798235.1). NCBI lineage: Eukaryota > Viridiplantae > Streptophyta > Magnoliopsida > Lamiales > Oleaceae > Fraxinus > Fraxinus ornus. The sequence goes on along the minus strand of CAIGRF010009640.1, from coordinate 7,174 downwards.
TCAAGTCATCCATGTCAAAGCTCTTGAGCATGTCCAATATATAATTACTTTGATTTGATGAAAATTTCATTACAAGTTTGCTTAATTTGGAGACTGGGGAAGAATTTAAGCTCTCCTATCATACTCAATTCAAAGTCCATGTTCGTGCATCTAGAAAACTCTTCACAAAGGTATGTGTTTGTTGCACCAAATAGGATATCATAAACATAAATTTGAACAATGATCATATCGTTCTTTTGAGTTTTGACAAAAATAGTAGTATCCGCTTTTCCAATTGAAAAATCATTTGAATCAGAAATTTGCTCAATCGTTTGTACCAAGCCCTAGGAGCTTGTTTTAGACCATAAAGAGCTTTTTGAAGTTTGAAAACATAGTCCGGATGTTGTGATTTTTAAAACCAGGTAGTTGTTCAACAAACGCTTATTCTTGAATAAAATCGTTAACAAAAACACTTTTGACATTAATTTGATAAATAGTGAATCTTTTATGACAATCAAATGTGAAAGCATGCAAATGGATTCTAATCTATCCACTAGTGCAAATGTTTCTTCAAAATTGATGCCTTCTTCATAGTTGTAACCTTGAGCCACTAATCTAGCCTTGTTACGCACAATTATTCTGCTTTCATCACGTTTATTTCTAAAGACTCATTTAGTGCCGATGACGGTTTGATCATTTAGTCTAACGACTAAATCCCAAACATGGTTTCGTTCAAATTGATTTAGTTCTTCTTGCATAACTAGGATCCAAAATTCATCAAATTTGAGCTTTTTGAAGTTTTTCGATTTAATTTGTGAAATGAAAGCACAACTACTTAAATGTTTTTTAGTAGAGGCTCTAGTAGTTAATACCTTTGGAGGGATAACTAGTGATTATTTCTTTAGGATGAGAAGGAATGAACCTCCATTCTTTCGGTAGAGATGAATCATTTTGGACTTTGGTTGGCTCTTCTTCACTTTGTTGAACATTTTCTCCCTCTTTATGTTTATCTTGTGGATCTTCCTTATTTTGATCTTCAATAGTCATTTGTTCGAATGGAGTTTCCAACCCTACATCATTATCAATACCTTTCTCACGATCAAGAGAGTTAGTTTCATTGAAAGTAACATGCATGGATTCTTCAACGACTAGATTTCTTTTGTTGAAGACTATATAAGCTTTAATAGTCGAAGAATATCCTAGAAACATTCTAATGTCGAATTTTGAATCAAATTTTTACAAGTTTTCCTTTGTGTCCAAGATAAATCATTTTCACCCAAAAACTTTGAAATAACCGATATTGGAAATTCAATTTTTCCAAAGTTTATATGGGATTTTGGTTTTCTTTCGACTAATTAAAACTCTATTAATAATATAGCAATCGGTGTTAACGACTTCGGCATAAAAATGTTTTGGCATGCTATATTTTTATTTAGTATGGTCCTAGCCATTTCTTGCAATGTGTGATTCTTCCTTTTTACTACACCATTTTGCTGAGGAGTTCTAGGAGCCGAAAAGTTATGTTCATATCCATTTTTATTCAAAATTCATCAAATGCGAGATTATCCAATTCTCCACCTTGATCACTTCTAATAGTTGAAATGGAGTATCATTTTTCATTTTGAACATTTTTGCAAAAGTGTTTGAAGGTTTTTAGAGCTTCGCCTTTAATATTTAGAAAAAAAAAACCCCAAGTGTATCTAGAGAAATCATCAACAATGACGAAGGCATAGTGTTTTCCACTTAAACTAGTGGTTCTCGATGGTCGAAAAAGATCAATGTGAAGTAATTGAAGTGGTTTTGTAGTTGATAGTGTAATTTGGGTTTCAATGATCGTTTTACTTGCTTACTAAATTGACATGTATCACAAATTTTGTCTTTTTCGAACTTCAAATTTGTCAAACATTTGACAAAACAATTTTTGGAGATTTTTGAAAGAAGTTACATGCTAACATGACATAATCTTCTATAGCATAACCAAGTATCTTCTTTCAAACTCAATACACATTTTTCATCATTTTCAAAATCGATATTTATGATATGAACGTCTTTGTTTCAGCTTCCTATAAACAATACCTCTATAGATATAGCATCCTTAATGAGACATTTAGGATAATCGAATTTAATATAATAGCTTTTATCACATAGTTGACTAATACTAAGTAAATTATGTTTGAGGTTATCTACCAATAGTACATTTTCAATGGAAGGAAAGAGATGATTACCATTGTTTCCAATTTCGGTGATTTTTCACTTTGCATTGTCTCCAAATGTGACATGACCTCCATCCTTCTTTTTGAAATTCGATAGTAAAGTTCTATCTCCAATCATGTGCTTTGAGTACCCGCTATCTAAGAATCATTTGCTCGTTCTCTTCTTCGGTACCTACAATAATAATTCAACTTNGCTATCTAAGAATCATTTGCTCGTTCTCTTCTTCGGTACCTACAATAATAATTCAACTTTTGATCTTTGGTACCCACACAATGTTTTAGTGGATCCTCGAGTCTACTCGTTTTTACTTTCAAAGATTAGCTTCTTTTTGGTTAGACAATTGTAGGCAATATGTCCATCCTTATTGCAAAAGCTAACGGTAGTTTTTGAGGGATTTGTATTTGAAGCTTTGACAAATAAAATTTTATGGTTTATTTCCAATGTCTCCTTTTTAGTTTCTAAAATTTTTTCCATTTCACTTTTTAATAATTTATGTTTCTTTTAAGAATAGAATGACTAAGAACGAGTTTTTCAAATCCTTCCAAAATTTCATCATAGGAGGAAGATAAATCATAATATGAAAATTTTTCAATAGAATTTACCTCATCGTCGATTGCCATGAATCACATGTTGGCAATCTTTTCTTGACTTTCATTTTCGTCGCAATCATCATCATCACTTTCATCTCATGTTCCTTAGAGTGCCTTTTTCTTTAAATTTTTCTATTTGTTTGGACACTCGGTTCGCTTGTGACCGGATTTTTCGTCGGAACAAATGATTTTCTTGCTTCTTTTTTCACTATTTTCCTCTTTCTTTTGAAATTTTTGATTGTTTCGAAAACCTCTCCATTTTTTTGACAAGAAGCACAAGATCATCAAACTCTTCATCACTCAATGGTTCACTTGTAGTTCCCTCTTCAATTGCCGATTTGAGAGCAATTTGATGCCTTGGAGGCTCTTTTGATATTTATTTACTTTTTATTGACTTCTCCTTGGTTTCGACGTTGTTGAGCTCGTATGTCATCAAGGTTCCATAGAGTTCCTCCAAAGGATTAGAGTTGATATATTTGGTGGTCTTTATAACATTCTTAATGAGTTCCAATCTTCCAATTGTGACCTAAGCATTTTGCTTACAAGCTTACAGTTAGTAAATTTACGATCAAATCCCTTGAGGCCATTAAAAATATCGATGAAGGGAGTAATCATGTAAACAATAGGTTCATCTTGTTTCATAAAGAAATTTTCAAATTCTTTGACCAAGATATTAATCTTGGTTTCTTTTACCTTACTAGTACCCACATGGTGACTTCTAAAACATGCCATATATCATATGTGAAATCACATGTGCTAATACGATTGAACACATTTATATTTAAGGCACAATAAAGTAAGTTTTTGGCTCTAGCATTCAATGACTTCCCAAATATTATAAGGACCATATTCAATGACTTCCCAAATCTTGGTAGGCACAAAAGGACCATATTCAATGTAAATCATCGTTCTAGCTTTTCAATAATTACATTGTGTGCCATCAAAGAAGGGAGGTCGATTTTTGGGATTCCCCTCGAGATTTTGAAGATTGTTGTGGTTAGTCATTGCTCGAGATTGTAGAATCTTAATTTAAAAATGAGCACCTTGCTTTGATACCAATTGATAGCCCAAGAGTAGCTAACCAATAGGGAGATGAATTGGTTTTTAAAACTTTTTCGAAAAATATTCTAAAATCAAACATGTAATAACTAGATAGATTAATTTAAGTAATAAGCATGAATATGAAAGCAATAAGTAGAGAGAAATAGATTATGCAAACGATACAATTATGGAGGTTCGATCCAACGCAATGATTTACGTCCTCTGTTACCAAGCTCTCCAACACGAGTAAGGCTAATTTCACTATGTTGATTGATTTATGGTGCAATCCAACCCTTTATAGTACTTCCGATGACTTACAAACAAGGAGCACCGATCCTTATACAACGTTAAGCTTTATGGGACCTTAACACGATCCACAAGTTTTAAAGAAAATTGGCTTTACAAGTGAAACTTCTCTCATAATAAATGATATGATCACAATTAAATACCAAGAGAGAAATAGGCTAACACTTTAATAGATAGCAATGAATGAAGCTCAAGTGTTAGGTATGAAAAACTTTGATGTGTAAAATGATTTTCAAAAGTTAATTCGATCAAAAAAATTTCAAAGCTAAAATGGGTTGATAATAATGGATGAGATGAGAAATCAATATAATTTTGCTCAAAATATCTCACTTGAATGCTTCTTTAGCGCCCGTTTGACGCAAATTAATCCTGGGAAAGTAGAAAAATTACTAGCGTTAGCTACAGTAACCTGGCAGACAAATTCTGCAGCTCTCAGCCATGCAGGCTTCCGTCAATGACCATTTTGCCCTCCTCAATTCACGTGTGAGGTAGGTACATTGCATTATGAGGGTGTTTTTGGACATTTCATGATATTTGGCATACACTTTTCTTCACATTTTCCAAAAATTGTACTCCTTTACACTGTAGCTAACGGTTCCTTTTCTTCTACATTTTGGGGAATAATGTGCGTCAAACGGACGCTTAATGTTGTAATGAATGGCAAGTGAGTTGGTATTTATAGCAGTTGAAAAACGTCAAAAACTCCGTCGAACCGGACCATCATCCGGACGTTTGGTACTGTTCCGACAACTGAATTAGCCATTGCTTGTAAGAAGTCAGAACGATTGAAATCGATCGTTGCGGATGAATCGGACATTCGGTTCACCATTCGGACGTTTGGATGGGCCAGATTTTTTCAGCTCTTCTCTTTTGTTTATTTGAAACAATGTAGGCTTATAAATGACATTTTTACTTGATTTTTCAAGATAAGTGATACTAGTAGGTTTGAAAATTAAATTGAAATTGTTACGTTTGAAAAATAAATTTTGTGCAAACTTTTTATGAAGTAGATTTTTCTCGTGCATAAAAAATCGTTACTTGAGCTTCTAATGAGTCATTGTTAAGGATTAAAGTATTTTACGTTTACAAATGAGTGCAAACATCTAGTTCTAATATATTCGATTGATTTGGCACGAGTTCTTGATTTGTCTTCGATGGTAAATTCTCGAATCTGTCTTGAATTTTCTTGATCGTCAACTGCAAGTTTTTTGATAGCAATTGTTTTGCCTCCAATTTTATTGACATGTAACAATGAAGGCTCGAATACAAGTGTTACAGATAAAACCACTTTGTTTGTTATAATCAAAATACAAGATCAACTATATGTCAACAGATGGAAGCATTGTGCTAAAAAAAAATTTGGTGGGAAACTTGTGGCGACAAATTTTTATCTCTTGCAACAAAGTATTTGTAATGTAAGAGAATTTACTTTTTTAGATGTGTAGTACATTTGGAGAGACGTGTCAGAATCTGCATAAATATCCAGAATCAGATCAAAATAAAAGGCAGGAAAAAAATCCTTGATTTTCCTTTCAAAAAATTTAGAAATTCTGATATGTAACCATTTGAAATTAAATTTCAACTTCTAGTTGTACAAAGCGTGAGACACATCTTGATAGAAATCTAATTGAAGTTTTAGCATAGCTATTCTATGATACAGAACTTGGTAGAAGTCTTGCTCATATATCAATAAATTTCAAAGAATGTTTTGGCCATCAGTAGCAAAAATAGCATCATAATAAGTAAGTCTTCTCAACTCTATTCTGTTATTCAATCTTAACTGTGTTCTTCAACTAAATATAAGCAAGCTATAGTTTATGATGCAGTGAAATACGTTGTATTGTGAATTTCTAGGTCTTGTCAATATTAAACTTACCAGCAACTAATATAGAATTCATTTTCGTTTTAGCACATAAGGTCTCTTCAATAAATTGATTAACATGACTTAGATCAAACCAAATACCCACGAGTACTCATAAAATAAAATGGTTATGCCATCATAGGTGGAGCCTTTCTAGTTTCTATTCACAAGGCTGGCATCCTTCAATTGCACCTCGGGATCAATGTAGTTGAAAATTTGAAAACAAAGGTTGAGCTAATTTCAAGAAATTTATTGGATACTTCTTCAAACTTGGCTTTGAAAGTTGATTTGGGAAATTACCAAAAGTGATTATGGCTCATGAAAATGATCCAAATCATAAGGCAACTGATCTGAGATTGGGATTGCCAGGCACAAATGAATCTGAGGAGGTGGTTTTTACTGCGAGGCACATATGAATCTTGGTACTCTCCAACTGGTAGCAGGATTCAATTTAAGTCATTCTTAAGGGAAACGTCAAAGGTTCACATCATGAGGACGCGGTAGAAATCCATGAGGGTAAGATGGAATTAAGCTCTCCTAGAGCGGACAGTACGTAAGTTAACGATTTCGGCACAAAGGCCTGAGTCGTTATAGTTTTAGTGCATTTTGTAAATTTTTAGAAATTTTTTATTAAAAAAATAAAAAATTAAGCTTCACATATGGATTTTTTCGCAGGCAATGAAACTCACATTTAATAACGGTAATTCCATGGGTAATGACCATATTTTTATTAATAGACTTTTGTATGAAATGATAACACTATACAAATGAAACTATTATCGACCCTTAAACACCAATAGGCTTATAGTTGGTAATTTGTTATAGGTGAAGACTAGTAGCAATGGATATCGTGGCTTTAACAACGAAAAATCGGTTCCTAAAGCCATGGTTTTTTTTTTTTTTTGTAGTAGGGGAAGGTGGTAACCTTCCAGTTGGTATTTTCAACTCAGGGTCCAAAATCTTGTCTTGCTTACACTACAATAAAAATAGTCATTTGCAACACTAAAAGGGTCTTTTGACAACATTTTAGTAAGTGAATGCTGCCATTAGTTAGTATAAATGAGTTTTGGCAACGTTTTTTTAGATAAATGTTGCAATAGACCCCTTTTTGCAACGTTTGTTGAGTGTTGTGAAAAGTCTTATTTTTTGAAGCCTTTATCAAACGTTGCGAAAGGTCACACTT
>CAIGRF010009587.1:7719-19827 GCA_903798235.1 Fraxinus ornus | reverse complement strand
GCTTATTTTGTTTACGTTTTTTGTAATATCAAAACTAGACACAAAAGAAGTTCATGAAAATAAGAAGCCATAGAACAATTATTCTGGGGCATGAGCATTTGGAATCGTATTCTTTTTATATACACAGGAACATCGAGATTTGAGTGAACTAGTATGTAGAACAAAACCTTTACAGCATCAAGTACTCCACAGGTCAAGGGAAAATTCGTGCATAATCAGTCGAAGGGGTCAATCCGTGGGTCGTGCTCACTCGCCATAGCCATCCCTGTGCAAAGACAGGTAGGGCACATGACCTGCAAAACAGAAGTAAATGAAGATTCTGAAAAACTAATTCAAGAGGTCTGAAGGTTTTCATTGTATATGTATAAGCCAAGCAACAATCCCAAGAGTCTTCCATTGACACCGAACTAAAATGGGGCAAGAACATCAATACTGTGATTAAATACCAACTTCTGAAACTAAAAACATGCACAAATTAGAAACTGAACCCAAGATCTTTACCGATCCAACCTAATTCAATCTAGATCCATAACAAGACAGACAGCAAACGAAATCCACCAGTCACTTTATATCCAGTCTCTCAGCCGCAACTGCAGATTCCAGATGTAATATGTCAATTTCTATGCACTACCTTATTCCTAGTTTGACAACTGTATCAATCACGTCCACTTGTATTTAGCATAACATAATGGAAATGAAGGATAGGGCGATTTATGAAAATATATTGATGAGTGAAAACCGAGAGAGATTTGGTCTCCTGGTTTTGAAGAACATAATAAATCTTCAAGGAAAACACTAGGTAAAGTTTGTCTCCATATTGTCGACCTACCCAGTTTCTTGAAGTGATATTATGGTAGTCAGAGAAAAGGAAAAGAATTGGAGTGCATAGCTGGGTAGGAGCTAAGCTAGAGATACCCATGTTTGGTTAATGTTTATAAAACGTTTATAATCGATTACATCACTTTTTATCCACCCAAATTTTATGGGACCCACAAGAACTAACAATTACCCATCACTCATTTCTATATATTTATAATTAAAATTGATTACAAACAACTCCCAAACATGTTTATGATCTTCCATATAAGAAGTTTACTGACTGCATATATAAAGTATAAAGAGCTCGAGAAGCTACACAAGGAGAAAGAACTACAGTGCTAATTGCAATAAGGCTGTCATATAATACCCTCCCCTCCTTTCCCAAAATGCTAACAAACAAATCTTCTCAACACCAAGTAGAGATAATTACTAATTTAATGGATGCAAACTCCCAAAACTAAAATCCCATCACCACTCCTATCCCAACTCCAAAGAAAAAGGAAGTATTTGAAGGAAAGTATAAATAATTTAAATTATAGAGTGTTGGCGGTAAAAAAAAACTAGATCAAATGATTTTATTGATAAACAGTTACAATAAAAAAATCCTCTCACCTAACTATAAGCTTCACCTCCTAAACTTGTTAGTCTAGATGCTTAAACTAGAACGAAGAGAAATAACTATTTGAGAGCTATATTTTAATTGCATGCATTCTTTGAATGGAGTGGGTATTCATAGATTTCCCTCCAAACATTGGGGTGGTTTGGTAATATTTGTGTTGTGCCAAGTGGATGCCTCTTATTAGTAGTCTGATGACTGATTTTGGTTAAAAATAACGTTTTATTTATTTGCCAATATGCCCCTTATTGGCGCCTTTGGTTAGTCTGTACATGGTGAATGGTTTCGCGATTCTTAGGTGAACCCTATACTTTTTATCCTTTTTACATGTAGTTTTTTTTTTGGTTCCTCGTCGGAGGGTGAGTATTGCAAAGTATATTTTTAGCGAAGCCGTTATTCAAACCCACAGACTTCTCTACGAGGTCTAACAATGCACTCATTTTTTAAATAAAAGTCTTGATGAAAAATCAATTTCCTACCTTCCAACTAAAACTCATACAGATCACAAATCCACAAACTAGTTCCATCCTGTGATCCTCTCAATCCAGTATGCACACCAAGACCATGTATACCAAGCGAAGAGGAAATAACTGCCCTTGCAGCAACAGCATGTAAATAGCTATGATACGGAAGGCAAAATGTAATCCAAATCCCAAACCATACCTTTCCTGCTCCTGAACAATTAGAACACCTTTCAGTTTTAGGTGCTGCAAAAGGCTGATTACCACTATTGACTGTGGAGACTGGTTCGATAAGAACAAGCGACCCAGTGCTTGAGCAGCGGGCACAAGCAAGATATCCTGCAAATCAGAATACAAGTTCCATAAGCACCAAGAGCATCCATCTTGCATAGCACAACTTTCTATCATTCATTGGTGGAATTAGGCAAACTATTAGGAGTCGAGGACAAGAATTATATCATTCACAACAAGAAAGATGGAAAGTTCAACTTCATTTCAGCTCCACATTGTCTTCAGAATAATTATTTGCTTTTACTAGTGAAATATTCAGATCCAAGTTCTCCATTCAGGTCCTAGGAGGATTGGAAGATCTACCAAGCAGAGCTCACAGATGAATTTCAAAAATAGATGTTGAAGCCAGAAAAAAGCTGTGAAGCTCAATAACTATTTCAATATCATGTAGCCACGACAAACTCAATGAAAACTAAGAAGACACGAAAGCCTGAACATGCATTGTTTACCTGTACCAAGACAGTACTTGCATCTCTTGTGCTCCTGTTGTTTCACATTGTTTATTTCAACTACCATCAATGCAGATATTACTCCAACAGCACCCCCAGAGAATGATGCCACGATGGGATCGACCTCACTACGGAGTTCATAAAGTCGTTTATTAAGAAAACAGAAGCAATATGCAACATATCCTCATATTGAATAATCAAATCATCTAAAATTAGCATCGGATTCACACTCTTGATAGCAGAGCTCACGCCATGCTAATTCACACTCTTGATAGCAGAGCTCATTATGGTCCTTTTAAGAATCTATCTTGAATGTCAAAGACTATATATAGGTAATATATTTCCTCTCACAAGTTATCTCATTTTCAGATGAAATGTTATAAACTATAATATGAAAAGATGCAAAAAACTAAAACATTCAATATTTGTATTGTTTATGAACTAAAAGTTGAAACTGGAGATGCTGAATCAGTTGTATTCATGTTATTGGCAGATAACATATGAGAGAGGACGTCCAGTTAATTATAATGCTCAATTTGCATTCTTAAACATGTGCCGATAGAGTTGACATTAATGCAGTCTCACAGTCACTTTCAGCATCCACAATATATCATTCTGGAAAAGAACTAGAATTAGTTAATAAGTAAGGGCACTCCAGCAGTATACCTTAATTGCATTGGCAGATGCATGTTACTGATAAAATCAGCATATGATGTACCTCCTAATCCCAGTTTCAGCTCCAGCTAGTGTAAGCAATAGAAATAAGTACATGGATTAGGACATGAAAGTAATTTTTAAGAACATGAAACTGCTATCAACAAGAAGCAGTAGAACTTACAAAGGGTGCTAGAAGACCACCGAAAAGAATGATGCCGGAAATAAGAGAGAAACAAGTTGCATAATATTGTTTAAGATTTGCAGAGGTCTGCAACAAATAAATTTGTTAGACACTACATACTGAAGTGTTTGCTGAGTTTCTACGTCCCAAGATACTCAACAAATAGTGACGACCAATAAAATGCATCAATGAGCATACCAAAGGAGGTAAAAATGGGATGAAGGAGGGGAAATTAGGAAGCTCGTTTTCTTGTTCTTCCTTCAGAATACCAAGCTCCGCACTTTTAATTTTTTGCTGTATTCTCAGCCTACGAACCTACAAAATTTATACAAAACAGCAATTACCAGTAAAATAACAGTTAAAAAGACAAATAAATCTATAAACTGAAGAAAGAATTTATTCAAAAACTAACGATTTTTAATTAAAAAGGGTTCTTGTATGTATATATTATTAATAAAGAAAACTGACCTCTTCCATGTGCAAAAATATTTTATTCCGACGACTCCTAATATTATCCTGAATTTCCTGTAATTCCATTTTGGCGAAATCCTGAACCATCTCCGGCCCCTCTATTATACAAAACCTGCATCCAAACACCCCTAATCAGCCTTTCCCAATTTACCATGAATGACTACAAACATCTAATCAATTAATCATTAAATTACAAACACGCCTAATTACATAACATATCTTCATATACTTATCGAAGTAACTTATTCAACTTCTCAACCAATGATCTGAAAATCAAGACTCAAGTCGAAACAACAAGAAACACTAAGTAATCAAAATGAAAATACTATATTACGTGGCAGAGTTTTTATCAGCTGATGAGTCGGAATCAACGGAAGCAGCAAACGAAGAGGAGTCGGAATCTGATGCCATGGTTTTCCATTTGATATGAGATTTTAGCTTTACCGGGAGATATCTGGACTCGGAGAAGCGTGGATTCGAATTATTAAACGGAGAATTTGAATACAAAACTGCTAAAATTCTTCCTGAACAAATCATTCTTGGGTAATTAATGAGCGAATTTGTGATTGTGCGGGTTTTCCAATGGGCGACGAACGGCGACAAGAAAGAGTATCAGTTCCTCAGTGTTGGTTCAAGTGGTGTGTATTTTGCAATATACAATGTATTAAAACTTAGTAGGAATTTGGGTAACAAGGTACAAATAAATAATTAAATATAGATATAGGCCACATCGAATATATATAGATAGGAGAATAAGTACTAAAAAAATTAGAAGAATTGAAATATGTTCAATTTTGAAAAAATAAAATAAAAAAATTTAGGAATGGCCTTTTATTTTTATACAAAATATCATTTATATCATTTTTCATATATTTTTCCACTCTAATTATATGTCGAGCAAAAGCTCAGATGAGTTGCTTCTAAATATATTTTTCCACTCTAATTATAATTCGAGAAAAAAACATAGGTTTTGTTATGAGAAGAATTGCGTATAAGAGAACCATCCACAAATCATGCTTTTACGTAAGGCTGAATTACGAAATTGTCAAATCGTAAACGAACCAAAATTGTCAATTTGAGTCCACGTGAATCCTTGAACATTTTCATTTTGAGTCAAATCAAACGGCATTGAAAAGTTTGATTTATGTTTTAATTTTTACAAACTATTTCAAATTGTCAAACCTCTTACAAAAATAATTTAAATGGAATAATACATATATTACTATATACCATTTCAATTTTAAGAAACACACTTTAAATATTCAAAAGTCGGGTGATAAATAATATATATAATATATTATATGTATATATAAAAATTAGATTCTAATAAATATCCATCATAAAATCAAGTATTTAGTTACGACTTGTTTCCATTTCGAACAGAACTCTCCATTTTAACTAATTGTGATGACTGGACAAAAGAGGAAAGTTACAAAGAACTCTAAAGCAAATAATATTCATTCCTACGGCTGAAATCTGACTCATTGAAAATTGTCGGACTATTGATATTTGAAAATTTGAAATTATCGGCACAGTAGAGGAGATTTTTCGAAAGGCGATAGTCACAAACTGAGGTGATGATAGAAGTAGCTAATTGAGTTTGGTGATGATCCCGAAGTAGGTTTGAAGGGTTTCGAAGTAACAATTGGTGACGGATAACATTATATTATTGCAAGATCTTCCTATTATTGTATTTACGAAATAGTGTTGAAACTCCAATTATGATTTTTGTGATAGAAATTAAAAAAATTCCATTGTCTTGGGTATGGATTCAATGTGACTATGACTTGTTTCAATAACTGAGATGTCACAATTTATAACATATCAATTGTTTAAAGCTTATTAGTGCATGTACTTAATCTCTTAATGCATTTGACTTATAAATTGTTACATGTGACATGTAAACTGTTACATGTCATATTGATCAAATAACTTGTGACCAGTTCTCTTGTATTTGTGACTTGTGGGCATTGATTGACATGTGAACTTGAATTTGTGACTTGTGAATACACTTATTTGAGCCGTTAAATGAGATCAATTGTAATAAATTTTGATGATTTATGACATAATTAGATGTTAATTTTGTTTGTTAGGTAAAAATCGATGCAAATTAGTGAAATTAGAATAAATGAACGAAAAACGGGCGAAAACTAAAAAAATTCAAAGTTCGGGATCAAATTTCAAATATCTAATAATTGATTCGGATCACAAAGCGATAAGTGAAGTTAGTTAGGAGTCAATTGGATGCAATTACAAATCAAACGGAGTTAAATATAATCAAAGGATTTTTACAAATCAATTTTCAACCGTACAAAGTATGTTCTTAGAGCCTGTTTGGTAGAGATTAAATTTGAAAAATTAACCGTTATTGTTGACTTTTATCAGACGGGTGGACCCAACAACGGTCATATTTTCAATTTTAATTGAATTTTAATTGTTACCAAACATGCTCTTAGTCAGAAATGTATAGGAAACGTTCGAATTTGGAAAAAAAAAAAATCTACTTTTAGAAGAATTATATCCCTTTGAGTTAACTTTCCAAATCACTTTGAATCACCTCAATTGGATATTGAAAAGATAAAATTATGGCTGAAATACTAAATACTATGCAGATACATAATCATGCACGCGTGAATGCAAATTTCCTTATTTGATTGAAACTCTTTTGGAACTCAACTTGGATATTTTTTTATTTTTTTTGACATAATTTCACCTTATATAATACAAGACATGGGCAGGCATTTGAGGATATCTCTCACCTCTCAAATCACTTCCATATCATAAAGTCATTCAAGAACGAGGAACCAGTTCATCATAAGTTGAAGATGAGAACAAATCTAACACGTGGATTAGATCAAGAAACATAAAAAACTTGAAGAATCAAAGATCCAAGTGAATAATCAAGAACAAGAATTAGATTGTGACATCTCTTTATATTTATAAATTTCGGGTAATGCTTTTCCATTCTTCTTGTTGTTTTATCATTAAAAACTTGCTTAATTAGTTTTTGTATTAAATGAAGATGAACCATATTATTTAGTTATTTTGATTCAAGCTAATAGTTTAATAATTATTGCTTTTCTTAATTAATTTTGCATATCCATTGAATTATTTAATTGCTTGGCTATCAATTAGATAATTAGTTGCTTGTTTTAGTTTTGAGAGACTCACAATAAATTTAGAAACTGAAAAATTAAGATATGCACAATAAATGTTAGGAATAACTTTCATCACACGTGCAATCATATAGAGATCTAAAATTTAATGCATTCAAATCATTCAAATTTTGGCTATGAATAGATTCGATTTCAATACATAACTAGCAAACTTGAATTGAAATTTATGAAAAACGATAACTCTTCTCATCAAATCTATTACTTGTCAACAATCTTGTAAACTTGCGAAATTTTACCGAACAACCTATTATTAGTGCACATACATGACATCTGATCTGTGATTAGTTAATTTTGATATGTGAATTGTTGCAATTGATTGTGTGCCCATTATGTGACATGTAATTAAAAGCTGTGACTTGTATCTAATCGGATTGTAACATCATGTCTATAGAAATGTTAATTGTGACTTGTAATGGTATTTGTGACAAACATAATTTTTTTTGCGTACATTTGCAAAAATAGATTATGTGCATGTTTGTCTGTTGAATGGATTATTCATCATTAGTGTTGGTTGATCATATTGAGATTATATGAAGCTTGTGGGCACCGTTATGATTGAGTTTGGTTTTGATCCAGATAACCTGTGGCCAGATAACTTGTGATATAAAACAGCATGCGTGGGCATCGAATGAGTCGGTCCAGGTATTTCAATACCCAAAACCCATTATATTTCGAATATTTCATAAATGGACCCATTCAAACGTAATTATTGAACCCAAACCCAAATCTAAATTGTCAGTTCCGATTTGGGTTCGATTCTACCTATAACATTTTTTAAATACACATTTAGTAAATTCAACCATGTAATTAGAAGAATTATTCACAAACTATCCATCTTGTCATAAATTTAGTAACTAACATTAAATGGACTAATAGTCCGTAAACAAGCCTTAACAATTAGAAGTTACACAAAAAATTAATAGGACCAGCCTTAAAAGAGCATTAAAAACTAGAGCTTTAATAGGACCACCTTTCATTTAACCTATCACTTAGAGTCATCTAAACTGTATTTGTAACCTCATTGCGAATGAATAACATTACTTATTATGATAATAGTCAGAACTTGAAAAAATTTAAAACCCAACATTAGAAGTTAAACAACCAAAAAATGTCATCAAAAGAGCCTTAAAATGGATAGCCACAAACTCGAGATGATGAATATTCTCAATAGATTTTGAGACGGCTACGTTAATCCATGTGAGTTGTGTCATACCAACCATTTAAACATCCATTGCTTTAGTTGTGGCATTGACAAAATCTACAAGACATAATTAAAAGATAATAATCATTACGAGTTTAACAAAATTAAAACTTATTAGATTAACAAAATGCAATATGAGAATATGGGAAAAAAATGTTTACTCACCCATCTTATTTTTCTCGTAAAACTCCATCTCTTCAATTCAAATTCCATCTTGGGGTACTCTCAA
Organism: Fraxinus ornus; assembly: GCA_903798235.1. Lineage (NCBI taxonomy): Eukaryota > Viridiplantae > Streptophyta > Magnoliopsida > Lamiales > Oleaceae > Fraxinus > Fraxinus ornus. Next base: position 11,276 of record CAIGRF010009587.1, on the reverse strand, counting down.
AAGTCTAGATTTTCACGTAACCAATTTTGTGTGCAAATTAATGCTTTAACTGTTTTAGGAGTTAAAGAACTCCTAAATGGAGCAAGAATGCGCCCTCCAGTACTAAATGCTGACTCAGAAGCAACTGTAGATACATGAGTGACAAGTACATCCCTTGCAACCTCAGATAANTCTCAAAAGTCTAGATTTTCACGTAACCAATTTTGTGTGCAAATTAATGCTTTAACTGTTTTAGGAGTTAAAGAACTCCTAAATGAATCAAGAATCCGTCCACCCGTGCTAAATGCTGACTCAGAAGCAACTATAAAGTCGGGAATGGCAAGCACATCCCTCACTATCTCAGATTAAAGTACTTTGCATTTGCAGGTTCTTTAGTAATTTCCCCCAAATATTTTTGAATCTCATCTTTTCCAGCTAAATCCACATTACTAGTTTTCAATTTTTTGTACCCTATGTCAACTTTATTAAATGGACTAATATCATCTCCATCTCCATCTCCATCTCCATTATTTATCTCCGTCTTCATCATCATCTGAACCATCACCCAAAGTTACTTCATTATTAGAATTACTACCACCAATTCCACAGTTAATACCATGCCGTCCCTTGTATTCATTGTATAAAGCATACAACATTTTCATAACTTCACTCTTTAACACATCCACCTTGTTGGCATCATACAAGATACTTGCACAATATGCAACGCACTCAAATTTGTACCTAGGATCAAGTATAATTGCTAAAAGTAAAATCTTGTTCATTTTCTCAATTGTGCCCCAATACTTGTCAAAATATTGCATGCCATACTTCTTAAAAAATGATTACTCAATGTTGTTACTGCATGTTCAATATTGCAAACTTCTTTGAATTAAAGATTATAAGTAACATAACTTCAACGTCACTTCATAAAAATTTCTTTAAAAAATGGCAAATTTTCTTGCCCTATCCCAATCATCACTAGTAGATGGTCCTTTTCTTTCGTGTCCATTTTTACACTCATCAAAATATTCATAGTAAAATCCATCCTCTTCCTCTAGGGATGTCAAAGTGGCTAGCCAGCTCGAACGGCATGTGGCTCGACTCAGGAGAAGCCTGAGTCGAGCCCCATTTTGGGGTATCGGTTCGAGCCCGAGCCAACCCATGACGAGTCAAGTTTTATTTAAAAAATAATTAAAAAAATAGTATAGACAACAGGCACTGCCTTATCAAAGGCAGTCTGCCTTTGACAAGGCAGAAAAAAATGAGCCGACTTGCCTTGTGAAGGTCCAAGCCGAAAGCTCGGGTCAAGTCTAAATTTTTTGATCGAGCTTTTGCTCAGCTAGGCTCGGGTCAAAAAAAGGCCGAACCATTTTTGCTCGAGCCTAGTCCGAGTTTGGCTCGGCTCGTTAACACCCCTGTCTTCCTCTATCCGTTCAAATGCTTTCTCAAAATTATTATAGATATTATTATGAGCTAGGTTGAAATTAAAGCAAATTTCTTTTATTTGACTTTCTACCCCCAAAGATTATTAAACTCTTAAAATCCCCAAATAATTCCTAAAAATCCTAAAAGACGAGGAAAAATTCTGGGATGTTATTGCTTAGAAGACATGCCCCACTGCTTAGATCCTCCACTGAGATGTGGAGGGAAAGATTTCAACAGAAGCATTGTTATTATGGAAAACTTTAGAAATGAAAAATATATATTTTTGTTTTCCATAGTTGGAACACAAAGCACATTAATTGAAGGGAAATTGGCAGCTTCGATTTCAAACTTTGCACAGAAATTGTAGCTTTTATTCTAATCTTTCATTTATAGCACTCATAAGTTAGTTGGCCAAAAAAGTTGACTTCGACTAATTATGAAAGGATAAAATGGTAAATTGATGCTTCACAAATAAAACAATCAAAATAGTTAAATAATAAAAAATAAAAAAAAATCCTCACACACCACCCCCACCTCACCTCCCCTCATCCCCAATGAAAAGTTAGGAAAACTTGAACATAAATTTGAATATGCTGGGTGGGTAAATAAATGGGTATACAAGGAAATTATGCTACTATATGTAATATGCCAGCATCTTTGGATGAAATCTCAATTCTAAACAAATGGCATCAAAGCTGGGTGCCAAACTAGTCATGCGGACGCTCACGATGAATCCCCATTTGCAGCCAAACAAAGGTATAGACTCGTTTACAAGGGTTGGCAAATCCAATCCCCATGAAGATTTGGTTACATAATTTAAAAAGTATAGTCCAGGCTGAATTGTCCTTTTGCCATAAAAAATGTAAAAGGTGTGGACTCCACATAATCGCGTGGGCCCAAAAATATATGTGGTCGACTCTAAAAGGAGGTTGCACCACACACAAGGTGTTGGCATTGGCCTAGTGGAAGAATTGGACTTTGCTAGAACGTTTTATCCTTTCTTATTTAAGGAAGGGGACTGATAGATTATTTGCTTGGAGTACGTGTGATTATGTGGTACTTCATCTTGAAGATTGTAGTGAAAGTGCGAATAAAATCTACCTATGAGGTAAATAATGAGTTTATAAGAGAATTAAGCTCCTTATCCTAATAAGTTAACCTATTGAGATGATATCAACCCAAAATTATAAATATGCATAAATAACATGAAATTTAAGGATTCATACTGATTACTATGGAGCTCCATTTTGCCCGTCAATGTCTCATTCTTCTGCTGGAGACTATGGCAGGACTTCATTCCAGTAGATGTGGTTATTCAAGGAAAGATTGGATGTCAGATGGCCTCTCGCTGTCATAGTTGTTCCGAGATTGAGACTATCAATCATATTTTCATCGACAGTAGCATCTCCAATCAGGTATGGTTACATTTTGGAGATATTTTTCAGATACCTATGAAGTCGAGAGAGAGAGTCAGACAGAAATTCCAGAGATGGAGGTATTCGGGACATTATGTTCGTTGCGAACACATTCGTATTATCATTCCTCTACTAATATTTTGGTACCTATGGACCGCAAGGAATGATGCGAAGCATAGGGGTATTCACATTGTAACCAAACATATCTTTTGGAGGGTTTATCGTATGATCTCCTTTTTTCATATGGGATGACTGCTTCGAGTGATGCATTGGCGAAGGGATTTGACACTTGCACCCATATTTGGCATTTTTATAGACCCCCTTTCTCCATCTCCCCCTATTTTAGTTTGGTGGCGTATTCCATCGGTCGGATATGTCAAGATTAATACTGATGGATGCATCTAAGATGGCTTTGCGAGTGGAGGCATCATCAGAGACCACACTGGACACTGTATTAGGGCTTTCTCAACTTCGTATGGACCATGCTTGATATTAGAGGCAAAGCTCTGGGCTATTCTTGATGGGATTTTACTAGTTCATGGTCTTGGGTTTTCAGCAATTGAGGTAGAATCTGATTCTACAGTAGCTATTTACTGCATCACTAGAGGAGGAGGACCATGGGCTATTCAGGACATACTCAGACGTATCATATATATCATATCCTTCGACAAAGATAAAATTTCTCACATTTTCAGAGAAGGAAATCAGGTTGCAGATGCTCTTGCTGCGGAGGGTTAG
>CAIGRF010009492.1:0-31106 GCA_903798235.1 Fraxinus ornus | reverse complement strand
TGCATAATGGGTCAGCGAGTTACTCTATAAAGCAAGGTGAATAACCTAACACAAAAAATTAATACATATGTTACAGAAATATGATAGCAAAGTTTTATGGAGTAGACCCGAAGCTAAGTGATCTTACCATGGCCAGGCAAAAAGTGGCCGAACTCTTGAATGTTGCAAAATTCTGAGATGAGCTGTGGTAAGCGGTGAAAGGCCAATCTAACTTAGATGATAGCTGGTATTCTGCGAAACCTATTTAAGTAGGGCGTTTAACAAGAATAGTATATGTACAGCACTGATCCTCATACGCTATTCTCTAATTAGGGAATTTGTTCAATAGGGGGGTGTAAAATCTCTACCTTTGATGTTTAATCTCGGAAGGATACTAGTCGTTGTTAGGCGCACAGTCTATTCATGATAAGGTGGGTAGACAAAAGGGAAACAGCCCAGAACATATATTAAGGTCCCTAAATGCTATTTAGTGAATGTAAGAAAGTCTTTCTTCTAATACAACCATGAAGTAGGCCTGGAGGTTTCTTATGGTGGCCTCCAATAATAAGCAATTATTATTTAGCAACTTACTAAAAACGGTGAAACCTAAGACATTACTATGTTAAGGTAATACCGTGGGTAAGTCATATCATTACAGAGATAAGTAACCTTTTCCAAAGATTTACAGTATAATAAACTAGTGAAAAGATACTCTTTTCACTACTTGTTATTCTTGATATGACCCTGTAACGACTGATCCGAAAGGAGAGACATGTAATTACATTTTACATGTAAAACGTAGGCACTCTATTATCTCAATTTACTATGATAATTTTCTTAAACAATACAAAACAGATTTATTTTAACTGATGCAAATGTAAATAGTCCTGATCCGATGAAATAGCAGCAGCAAACATGTTACTATAATGAACATAAATAAAACCACAGCAAGCAATGAAAAAACAATTTAATTTTAGCCCTTGGTGGCTAACAGGTTTCACTCAAGCCGACGGTGGCTTCATGATCATTATCAAGAAGTCCCCTCGAGGAAGATTTAAATATCGGTTTTATCCTGTATTTGAAATTTCACAAGGTATGCATGAGTTCGATATAATAACATCTCTACATAAGCATCTAGGAAGTGGTCGACTCATTTCTAATGTAAACCGACTAAGCATTGTATTTACTTCTATGAATGATCTACTGACTATTGTTCTACCCCACTTCGATAAATATCCACTGCGGGGCGGAAAACTTGCGTCATACCTCATTTTTAGAAAAGTAATCCTCGCTATGAGTGATGGAGTTCATCTACATAAAGAGGGATTCCTAGGAATTCTAGAACTATGTTATTTTATAAATAGCACTTCTACTCGAACTCTAGAAACAAAACAAGAAATTGAAAGAGTAGTAAAATCACAGGAAAACGTTACTAAAATGAATACTGTGACAACACCTCATCTAGAGTCAGTTGACTTCTCTTCTGTTAAAACTCAGGAGCCCATGGTTTATGATTTTGTAGCAGGTCTGTTTGACGGAGACGGAAGCATTGGCTTTAGTTTTTCTACAACAGGTACAAGAGTAAGACCTTATGTGAGTGTAACAATAGGAATTCATGATTATAGTGTCCTTCTGGAGCTTGTTGACTTTTTTGGCTGTGGTAGTGTTACTACAGTTAATAATAAACAAGCGGCAGTATATTCTGTAAGAAATACTGCCGATATCCTCAATAGAATTGAAAACGTGCTGAAATCAATCACCATGAACACGGAAACCAAAGGTGATGCTCTAAGAGCTGCTTTTGACGTATGGAATCTTCTTTCTATTGAAGGTATTAAATCTAATGAAAATCTAGAGCGGGTGGTGAACATAGTGTATAATAATAATCGAGGTGGTAGATCTCGAAAAATAAGTAAAGATACATATCTTAATATAGCGCGCTTCATCAAGTTATAACAAATAGTAAGATTTGTTATAACTAACTGGGGTATAATCAAAGTTATTCTTGTTATAAAAGTAATAGTATTGTTTAGTAAATAATCTAAGGTAAATATAGAGTTGAAGGTATAGTCTAAACTATAATGAAAATTATAGAAAAATTGAGCCATCTTTTAATGATAGTGTAACAACTTAATGGTCTAGTTAGTAAATAACAAGAAGAAAGGCGTCGAAAATTTATCGGGTCTAAGATAGTATACCTACATTATGTCTAAGTCTTATAAAGACTAGGGTAGCAGAACACTCCATATTCAAAGGAAGATTTCTATGTTAGTAATTGGATGATATGGAAGAGAGAATGCTGACATGAGTAACGTAGAAAGGAATTTTAACATTCCTCGCCGAATACGAAAGGTTTTCATGAATTCTGTTGTAAAGCAATGAAATATAAAAGTTAAACTGACATGACTTATACGGTCTCTAAGGAATGTATGCGAAAGCATATGTCCGATGAGTTAGTGCAGAATTAACCTGGTTAACAGCTAGGTTCAGGAAAAATCTGTATAAATAATGATTTTTGGATAATCACATTATTCAAAAACTATACTATTTTACATAATATAAATACTATTATGTAAATACAACCGTACCATAAACCGACACAGGTTCGTAGGTAGAGAATACTAAGGCGTAGAGATAATGCTTGTGAAGGAACTCGGCAAATTGTATCCGTAAGTTAGACTAGAAGGATAGCCATAGTTTAAACTGTGCGTGTCACATAATCGAGGGCTGCGACTGTTTACCAAAAACACAGCAACTTGCTAATACTAATAGTACTTGTATAAGTTGTGAACTCTGCCCAATGCCTCGTATGTAAAGAAGGTAATATTTTAGTAAAATAAAATGGTTACTGACTGAAAAGTGGTGAATGGCGGTCTTAACTATAAGGATCTGAAAGTAGCAAAATTCCTTGGCCATTAAATGTGGTCCTGCATGAATGAGGTAACGTGGCCCTGCTGTCTCCACAAGCATCTCAGTGAAGTTGAATTAGCCGTGCAGATGCGGTTTGCCTTCAGTAAGACGGGAAGACCCTATGCAGCTTTACTGTAGTTTGATATCGATCTTTTTTGTAAGCAGGTGTAGAATACAAGGGAGCGATTAACGTGCCAGTGAAATACCTTGACTGCATTAACGAAAAAGATCTAAATGAATAATAAGACACAATCAGCAATGATTGGAGTCCGGACAATATCAAATTGTCAGTTTGACTGGGGCGGTCGCCTCTAATAAAGTATCAGAGGTCTTCATTTAACAAGGTATGTTTATGTCAGTCAGAAACTGATGGGTCATGTACGACCTACAAAAGTGTAATAATAAAACATGCTTGACTGAAAGACTGACAGGTCGATCAGGTACGCAAGTAGGATATAATGATCCGGTAGTACATTATGGAATGGCTATCGCTCAAGGGATAAAAGTTACGCTAGGGATAACAGGTTTATCGTTTGCGAGAGTTCACATTGTCCAAACGGTTTGACACCTCGATGTCGACTCATCTCATCCTCCTGGTGTAGAAGCTAGGAAGGGTTCAGCTGTTCGCTGATTAAAGAGNTGAAGGGAATAATTGTCGAAGAAGGTACTCTCATTAGTACGAAAGGACCCATGAGGGATGATTCTATGGTGTACCTATTGTTCAAGTAGTGAAAGTGTCGTCATATAGAAAAAAATTCGGCATTAGTAGGTAATGAGAGCATAGTAGGGTAGCCACAATCATGACAGATAAGTGCTGAAAGCATATTAAGCACGAAGCACACCTTTAGAGACAACTATATATAAGAAACAGAACATTTCTTTTTTCCTACTGAACATAGCTTACAAACTATAGTTTGGTGGGTTTACTAGGATGCAAATGTACGCATAGTAATATGTTTAGTTTAGCATTACTAATTAATTATGTAACTTATTTGCACTATATTGTTTTAGCAGACTGATGGCCTAATGGTTCAGGGCGCTCATTTTGGGAATGAGAGTTCTAGGTTCGAGTCCTAGCAGACTGATTTATTTACTACTACTTAGACGATAGTAGTAAATAATAGTAAAACAGGGGTTAACCCCCTTTCTAGTTAAACAATGTTATTTTTGCCTAAGTAAGGGTGTTATAGCATAGTGGTAATGCAGCATACTGTTAATATGTTAGAGGAGAGTTCAATTCTTTCTAATACCTTTTTAGCAACTAAAATATCGTAATAGGTTTATATAGGAGTATATATATAAATATACTTCACAACATAGTAAAAGGGGGGTTATAAACGTCAACCTTATTACTTGATAAGTCGTTGTATGATTCAAACTTTAATGGTAAACGACCCGAGAAAGTTCTTACCTGTAAATTTAGAGTAGTCAACGAGAGCGCTAGCAGCAGACCCAAATTGATATGTTTTCTTACTAACTCTAGGCACTACAGCTTCTGTCACTAGTCGACCAGATACTTCAATTTTAATACCACAAATTGAAGCTGGTAGTGCCGAAGCATTTTTAGAAGGATATCTGAGAATACTATCTCGAAAACGTACAAATGTGTTGCTAGGGGAATTGTGCATAAGATATTGTGCAAAAATATAACTATTTAGATACGGGTAATGAATACGGGTAAAAGTAAGAGATACCTCTTTCCCATAGACTGATACTAGAGAATCACTTAGAGAAAATAGAGATTCACTGCCTTTCGTTCCGAATGTTTCTTTTACAGAGGAAAATCGAGATGCATAGTAAAATACTTGAACTGTCACCTTTGTACTAGTGTAAGCATATATCGGTTTACTACATAGTAGACCAGAATTTTTTATAGTAACGATGTAACTTTGAATAAGTGAAGATACATTTTTCTCTTTTGCAGAGTTACTACTTATGTTATGGTGTGAGATAAAATGTGTTCCTGTTGCCTGTGAAGAGTATTCTTTTCTTGCACATACTTTCATTTTTTGCATAAGTGTACTTATGGATTTTGTTCGATTAATAATCATGATATTCTTTGTTAATGAGTCAATAGACGAATTTCGTACCTTACTACTGTAATAAGGTAGGTATAGTTAATAATAGCCGGAAGAGGGAATCGAACCCTTCAAATCACCAATATGAATGGTGTGGTTTAACCAGTTAGCCTATTCTGGCTAATAACTACTTATTCATAGGCTCAGTTTAGTATAGAATGAAAGAGATCTCATTCTAACAAGATAAATTACACTGGTTATTCTTTCAATAATAATATAGATGGTAATACATAGGTGTCTCATTTAAAAATGTTTTGTTTATTTTCTTGCAAAATAAAATTGCTGGATTTCAGAAAATAACGAACAGAATGGTAGTGTCTGCAATGATACCACAGCTCACGCCATTACTTAATGTATATGCATAGTTTACCTCAGACCTTCCTACCATTTTAAATGGTTTATCTTGAATAAGTAGTTACTCTTATAAATAGTACTAAATAAAAGGGTACAACTCCGGAATTGAACCGAAATTAGACAATTCCACAAATTGGTGCATTACCGATTATGCTAGAAGTACCATCAACATCAGCGTACTATTCTCTAATTCTTATAGAATTAAAACTAGTGGCATCTAATTAACATCGACACATAGAATTTACTACGGTAATACAACAAAAGGGGGTTTACATCAGTAGAATAAAGTAGTGTTGAAACAGACACATGCAGTGTATCTAGTACAATATTTGGAAATACTCCAAACAGTACTGTTCCAATAAATAGAGGCAGTAGAATTATAAATTCCCGACGAGAAAGATCCACGGTGTATTTGACGTATTTACTCCATGTCCCAAAGGAAATACGATTATATAGCCAAATACTATAACCAGCACTTAGCACGATACCACTAGAGGCTAGTAGTCCAACAACTGGGTTTTGTTGGAAGATACCTGAAAGAGACATAAATTCTCCGGCCCAATTTGCACTAAGTGGAACTGCCGCATTGAAAATTGTAAATAGAAAGAAGAATACGGAAAATAGAGGCATGTATGCTGTAAGTCCTCTATAGTATCGGATAGTTCGTGTGTGGTATCTATCATAAAGTACTCCTCCTACCAGGAAGAACAGGGCGGGACTAACGAAACCATGTGCAATACTTAGCAGGATAGCTCCTTCAATTCCTTGCACAGTATTACTAAAAAGTCCCAGTACCACTACACCCATGTGAGCTACACTAGAATATGCTACTAGTTTTTTGAAATCTGTTTGTCGCAGTGTTACCAGACTAGCATAGATAATGGAGATTACTGCAATAGTTTGTACTATTGGACCGAAATAATAACTAGCATCGGGCAGAAATTGTAGTAGAATTCTCATATATCCATAGGTTGCTAGTTTTAGAATAACACCTGCCAGCACAATACTTCCTCCAACAGGCGCCTCAGAATGAGCATAGGTAAGCCAAGTATTAAACGGGATCAGTGGTGTTTTAATAGCTATACTCATAAAGATTGCGAGCCACAGGAGTTTTTGAGAGTCGGGATGAATCTCCGAGAGAGACACTACATTAAAGTCAGTTGACCCTACATTGTAGTAAATTACAAGAAATGCAAGTAGCATAAACAGTGAACCGAATAGTGTATAAAGAAATAGCAGATAAGCAGCTCGCACTCGCGTAGAACTTCCTCCTCAAATACCTACAATAAGAAAAAGAGGGATTAGTACACTTTCAAAGAAAATGTAAAAAAGAAGTATATCCAGCACAACAAATACAGCAATTAGCAGTGTTTCCAGAATTAGGAAAGACATTAGAAAATATTTAAGTGAATGTTTAATATTATCCCAATTAGATAGAATACAAATAGGCATAATAAATGTTGTAAGTAGTACGAAATATAGGCTAATACCGTCAATACCAATGTGCAGATGACAAAATGTAACTTGTTCTGGTAGAAACTCTTGTGTAAATTGATATTGAGTAGTACTTGAATCAAATTCTCCTCAAAGTACCATAGATACTAGAAAGTTCAGTACTGATGCACCAAGCGCTACACGTTTTATATTTGATGCAGAGTATGGTGAATTTGTGCCCATAGGAGATAGGGCAAGTGCCCCTAGAATAGGAATAATAAGAAGTAGACCTAGCATTAATTTAATTTTTATGAACCCGCGGTTGAATTCAGAAATTCTATTGTTAATAAAGAAAAATATTTTTCTTTAGCACAAAGAATAAAAACATGAGTTTGATTGACTAACTTTTTTTAAGGAGGGGATAGTGAGATAAAAGGGGGGATTTATTACTGCGAAAAAACATCGTTTATCTTTGCGCCACACGTTAGTGATATGTAATTCCCTATATAGATATATATGTTTAGTGCAGTTTTTAGCAAGTAAATTAACTACGTTATTTTCATAATCCTAAAAGGGGGTTCGTATCGTCTTTTGCAATAGTCGTAGAAGATCGTTTGTCTGTGAAATATAGAGCCCCACATCCAAATTCATAAACAAATCCTACAGTTAGAATCAGGAAAAATACTATTGCTACCCAGAAACCATAAGATTGTACTGTGAACATACAAGATGCTAGGGGGTAGATCAGTAGAATTTCGAGGTCGAAAAGAAGAAATAGGATACCCACCAGATAAAATGAAATTTGAAATGGATTTCGGGTTTGTCCATAAATAGTAGAGTATCCACATTCATACGATGTTACTTTTTCAGAATCTGGACGATGTACTGCTAGAAGTAGATTTAGTGCTAGTAGAATTACTACTAGAATGGGAATAAAAATAAAAAATAGTGTAATAGTGTTCATTGTTTAATAATAAAATAGAGAAAGTGCCAGTAGATCACAGATATTTAGTAGGACAGTAGGTTGTAGTACAAATAGTGTAATGACTATTGTAAGACTACTAATAAGAAATGCATGCACATTTGTAACATTGTTTTCTGGAATACCATTTTGAATATCGTGCGCTCCTGCGTTATCTGCGGCATCAAAATACATAACTTTAATGATTTTTAGGTAATAAGAGGCACTAATTACACTTACAACGATAGCCACGATTGAAAGAAAGTAATAACCAGCATGTGTTGAAGAATACAGTACTATTTGTTTGGCAAAGAACCCAATAAGAGGAGGAATTCCTGCCATAGAAAAGAGACAAAGTGCAAAACTAAGTCCTAGTATTGGATTTTTAAGAAATTGCCCTTTTAGGCTAGTAATAAATAGAATATCTTTTTTGTTACCTGTATGGATTATATAACCAAAAGCTAGTAGAACTAGAAAAACATTTGCATTTGTTAGGGAATATTGAAGAATATAAAACAGAAGAGATTCGATAGATTCTTGTGTATTTATACTTAGTGCTAGGAGAAGAAACCCTACATGACTAATAGTAGAATAAGTCAGTAGCCGTTTAATGCGATATTGAGAAAGTCCCAGTACAGTTCCAATTACCAGTGAAAGTAGAGATGTTACTAGCAGTAGGTTTTTCCAGACGTTTACTGAAGTATCCCCCAGTTCCAGAGATAGCGATTCAAAACTACCCTCTAGACCTGTTTGTAGTTCTAGTAGAAAAATGAAAATGGAAATTTTCGGTATAGTACTTAGCCAAGCAGTTACTACAGTTGGTGTTCCGTCATATACATCAGGAGCCCAATTATGAAGAGGTGCAGCTGCTACTTTAAATAGGAAACCAATCCCTACTAGAAGTAGCCCAAATACGACTGCGGCAACATATTCATCATCTCCTCCTACAGAAGTAAGAGCGTAGATACTTTCAAACTGAGTAACTCCTGTATAACTATAGATAAGTGCAGTACCTAGTAGAATTAGCGCAGAAGAAAGACCCCCTAGCAGAAAATATTTAAGACCTGCAGCCGTCGCAGACTCTGAATTACGATATAGCGTAGCCAGAATATACACTGCAAAGCTTTGTAGTTCAATACATAGATATATGGATACCATATCTGAACTAGATAGTAGAAGAGAAGCACCAATCGTAGTAAATAGAATCAGCAGAGAATACTCACTTACTGTTGGTACTGTCGTATTTACATGTCCCGCAGATACTTTTATTGCAGGTGCCCAACCTAGTAGTAGTATCGCACCTACACAAAATAGGAATGTTTCAATACCTTGAGACACTACTGTAATATGAAAGAGACCACTGTAAATACCAATACCTGAGGCAATGGTTTCTACATGCAGAGCATTATATGCTAGATAACCAGAATACAGCAGTATAATACAAGTTAGACGGTTAAATAGACTAGGAGAAATTCGGTAGGAAAATAGCGGTACAGCAATAAGTAGAGATAGTAGACCAATTGAAAGCATTCCTGTTATTTTTACCTTAGTTATACTACCAGTATCGAGAATCGAACTCGAATCTTAAGAGTGGAAGTCCCAAGTTTTACCATTAAACTATACTAGTCTGATCGTATCATTATCCTACATAGACAACTTAACCCTCCAAAAACGTAAGTTTTGCTATAATCTACGTTTTTGGAACATTGTAATTTCACAACAAAATAGGGTCCACAGGCCAACTATGATGATTTTCTCTTGAAAATAAAAATAGCAGCTTGGAGGACTCGAACCCCCAACATTTTAATCCGAAGTTAAACGCTATAACCATTAAGCCAAAGCTGCGAATACCATTTTTCCATAGTAAATGAAAAATCTAATGCAATCCAGCATCACCATATTTTTCATATTTTTCAAAGAAATAAACCTATTACTCTATTTGTATGATTACAGTAAATCGAAATTAACAACGTGTATAAAGTAATAAAAAAAAATACTAGTCTTCAAACATTTCACTGTAAGTAGTGGGACTTGAACCCACATAGCGTTAGCTACCGCATCCTAAATACGGCTTGGCTACCAATTTCAACATACCTACTTATGTTTATTCCCGGGATTAGTTCCAGAAGGGGTTAGTACTACTACTGCTACCTTCTATATTAGTTACAACAAGTAGTAATTCTTATAGCACTGTTTTTTTCTTACTTTCGAAAAATAAACAGAATTTCTATTGTTAGTAAGATATTCTAGGTTTTGGCTGTCTATAACGTTAGCAGTTCTTTATACATCCTTATTATTGGATTTTAGATCGATTACTATGAAAGGGGGTTAACCCCCCCGCGAATCAATAATCATAAGATCACGAAAGATACTATGAGTATAGTAGTAGGAAACTCATCATAAGAGCAAACAGTCCTGTAGCTTCTGATAGAGCAAACCCTAGGATAGCATAAGTGAACAGTTGTCCTCTTAGGCTTGGGTTACGGCTTACTCCTTGAATTAGGGCACCGAATACGATACCAATTCCAGCTCCAGCACCTGCTAGCCCAATTGTGGCAAGTCCTGATCCGATGTATTTAGCAGCAGCTAGCATGGTAAATAACAACATAATACGTCAATACGCCTATTTCTTATTTATAATTAAATAAGAAATGGTAAAGCACTAACTAGGTAACACATAAAACAAAATAAATAATACAAACAAGTATAGATTGTAATAGTTATATCATACGTATACAAATAGTTATACTTCGCTACAGTGATGATGATAGTATATGGTAAGCTATATGTCGAACATATATAACAGTTATTCCCTCCTATTCACAAATTTATTTTCAAGAGCAGCCGGATTTGAACCAGCACAATATGACTTTGGAGATCACTGTAATACCGTTATACTATACTCTTTTAACAGTGATAGACAATAGTTGAAGAGTCAAGAGGGAATCGAACCCTAGATGAAAGAATTTGCAGTTCTTCAACAGAGGCCATCTGTAGCCCAACTCCGAAGATTTTACTACTATAATTTATTTATACCACTGTTACAAATAAAGTTTGTAAATAAACAAGATAGCCAGAAGAGGGAATCGAACCCGTCAAATTACTAGAATAAGTAGCATGGTTTAACCTATTAGCCTATTCTGGCTTATTCTATATCTTATATATTGAAAACATTGCAAATCATACTATGAGGTATAGTAGGCAGTTTGCCTAGAATTTGAATATGTTAAGAAAATAGCGAAAGGGGGTTTATTTTGGTAAAAATGTAACAGAGAAGTTACTAAAAATATTCTGAATATTATGCTCCCCACCAGTATACTGAAATGAATAGGAAAAGCCAGACAACATCTACAAAATGCCAGTATAGAATAGAGGCTTCAAATCCAAGGTGATGGTGATCTGTCAGGTGATAACTAATTATTCTAAATAGTCCAACGGCAATAAAAGCAGTACCAATAATAACATGAATTCCATGGAATCCTGTAGAGAAAAAGAAAGTTGAACCATAAACTCCATCTGCAATTGTGAATCCCGCGTTCGCATATTCAATACCTTGACAGGCTGTAAATAGTACAGCGAATAGTACTGTCATGATAGTTCCTAGAAGAGCTCCTCTTCTATTACCTTGAATTAGGGAATGATGTGCGTAAGTCACAGTTGCCCCTGACGACAGAAGCAGAATTGTGTTTAGTAGAGGCAGTTCAAAGGGGTTAATAGGTGCAATACCTGCAGGTGGCCATTGTGCCCCCAGCTCTACAGCAGGTGAAAGACTAGAATGGAAAAAAGCCCAGAATACTGAAACAAAGAAGAATACTTCACTAACGATGAATAGCCCAATTCCCATTGTAATACCTTTTTGCACTGGAAACGTGTGGTCTCCTAGGAATGTTCCTTCTGTAACAACATCTCTAAACCATAGAGTTATGCTGGCTACTGTTGTAATAAAACCAATTGCTACTAGTACAATACCGGAACCTCCTAGTGGGTTTGCATATCCGTTAAAGTATATAACAGTACCAGATGTTAGAATAAGAAGTGTGAAAGATGTCAGTAGAGGCCAAGGACTAGGTGTTACTAGATGAAATGGTTGCCCTTGAAATTGACTACGAGGTAGGTTTTTGAATGTTGACATTTTTAACAAGTCATTTGATCTCCTTATTTATCTCTGATTTTGTAGAAAAATAGAAATAAATAAAGAATATAATAAGATATAGTTTTTCTATCCTTATGCTCTTAGAGTTGACATACGCATTGTGACAAATATGTTATAGATGTTTTATAACGATTAATTTGTGTATTCCTGTTTAGCATGGAAGTACTAGACTATAACGGTCGAGATATAAATAGAATCGGTAGCAATTATACTAAGACTTCTAACCACTATTTAAACAATATATATTATAAGGACAGTATATTGTTTAAATGACAAGATTCTTTACACCCTTATACTACAATATAGGTATGTGTTGTATTTTTCTAACTAAACAGAACATAAGTATCTATAGGACATGTGGCTGAGTGGTTGAAAGCCCCTGGCTTGAGTCTAGGTATCTTCAATAGAAGATCATGGGTTCGAATCCCATCTTGTCCGAAATACCGTGCTTTATTTTGTTTGTAAATGTCATTCAATAATAAATTTAATAGAACTACTATCTCTTTTTGTTCCTGCTAAAATAGACCTTTGTAATATTCTTGCAGATCTGGGGGTCGAACCCAGTATGGCCGTAGCCAATGCTTTTACAGAGCACCTCCTAAACCAGTTCGGAATATCTGCATGTAAGACTGTTATGTTCGTAACTTCTATTATACAACGGTAGAATGCCACATTTATAACTCGTACCTTTTCTATCTTAGGATATTTATTGTTTTAAAACAATATGCTACTTTCATTAGTGGAAACATGAGAGCGTGCGTCGTAAATATTGCCCTGAGCTGGAATTGAACCAACTACCCACAAGCTTCAATCGTGTGCTTTACCATTTAAGCTATCGAGGCCTTACCTTCTTATAGAAGGACCAGTGTCTTCCTTTTTTTACAGCCATTTGATATATGAAAATAATAGCAAAATAAACCTTAGGCTTATAGTTTCTATGAAATTATATAATTTTAAAGATGACTGAGAAATTTGACGTAGAATGGAGTATTTTGGAGATAGCAGGACTCGAACCTGCACCAAGCCTCAATGCAACCGAGGTATACTTACCAATTATACCATATCCCCTTGCTATCCTTTATATTATTCAATGTTTAACAAGAATGTAGCATGACAAAAATAAGTAGATACCGGTCATGCAGTTGCAGTTTTCTAGTTGAACTGTATCTATAAACCGCTACTAATGGAAGTTTTGGTTTCGATAATTGTTTAATTGTTATAAAGTTAGTCAATACCTATATTGACGATGAATTTGCTGCACTACTATAAGAAGATCTCTTGTAAGAGACAGTATATTGCTTTGCGAAGCAATAGTTCTACTTAATGTTCAACGACTCTTTTTATTTATGCGCAGTGCATAACACCTATATCTATTATAGGTGCAAAGATAAATAGCATACTTTGTGTTTATGATGAATATTCTAAAAATGAGTAACTTTCTACTAGATTTTCTATCTATAGGTGCAATTCTATCTGGTATTCTTGTTATCACCTCTAAAAATCCAGTGATTTCTGTCCTATTTCTTATTTCAGTTTTTATTAATGTTGCAGGTTATCTAGTACTACTTGGAATTGGGTTTCTAGGAATTTCCTATATTATTGTATATGTAGGAGCGATTGCTATTCTATTCCTGTTTGTTATCATGATGCTTAATATTCAACTAGCTGAACTTAGTGCCGTAGGGTCAGAATACACGCAAAACCTACCACTAGGAGGTATTGTAGGATCACTATTTGTGTTTGAGCTAATTTCTATTCTGCCTTTCAGTTTTAAAGGTCTAAGTACCTTTAATCTAAATAGTGCGTTCAACACATTTTCAGAGACCTCTCTTGGAGCAATCAACTGGTTTAACACACTACTAGTCAGTGGTACAAGTAATGCTAATGATGTACACCAAATATTTGATGCAGCATATGCAACAGATAGTAATTTCTCTAGCTACCTACAAATTGAAAGTATTGGCCAAAGCCTTTACACTTATGGATCTATGTGGCTACTACTAACAAGTATCATCCTACTACTAGCAATAGTCGGACCCATTAGTCTTAGCATAAACCGTACAGACAATCCCATAACTTAAACCCCCTTTTTACCATTTTCATAATATAGGTATATAGTCATGAACTATCTCCCTAAAATGTTTTTTCCACATTGTCCTTAATTCAATGGTCAGAATGTGTTACCGATAATGACATTATAGTGGTTCAATTCCACTAGGACAAAGAACACCATATTTAACATTGCCCGTGGACACACCGGTTTATAATGATACGGTACATCTAACTATACGATTAATACGTTCAATATCATATTACAGCCTTAAAACATGAAGGTTGTAAATACCACTACTATATATTTATATTAATAATAAAAATACAATACATACTACCAGTACAAATTATACTTATTGTAAGTATATTGCTGGCTAGTAATCAAATATAGAATAGATTTTATATCTAGTAGGCAATAATGTCTACAGTATACATTATGATATTCATTATTTCTGTATATTTCTATATATTATTTCAATATTGAAATAATTCACTAGTTATAATCAATGAGACTACTTAAAACACATCCTATTCTCGGTCTAGCGAATAGTTTTATGGTGGATTCACCACAACCGGCTAACCTTTCTTACATGTGGAACTTCGGTTCACTACTAGGGGCTTGTCTGATTATTCAAATTCTGACAGGTGTATTTCTAGCTATGCATTATACACCATCAGTAGATCTAGCCTTTGTTAGTGTTGAACATATCATGAGAGATGTTAACTACGGTTGGCTTATCCGATATCTACATGCTAACACAGCATCATTCTTCTTTATCTTTGTATATCTTCACATTGGTCGAGGACTTTACTATGGATCTTACAAATCACCACGAGTAATGGTTTGGTCATTTGGAGTTATTATTCTAGTACTTATGATGGCTATTGCCTTCCTAGGTTATGTTCTTCCTTACGGACAAATAAGTCTATGGGGTGAATACTATTGCCCCAAATGCAACGAATATGATTGTTTTATTTTTACATCCATTGTTCTTATCAGTATTTATTATAGCGAAGATATCATTGCTAAACGTGTGCGAGCCGAAGCACGAGTAGGACCACATAATAAGGATATTATTAGTATTTTTTATGGCTCTCTGCTCGGTGATTCTCATGCAGAACGTAGACTCACTGGTTCGGGGACACGACTTAGCTTTTCACAAGAATCTAATAGACGACAGTATCTACTCTGGCTACACTCCCTAATTGCAAATATGGGGTATTGCAATGCAACTCCTCCTATTATTCAAAGCCGACTAGGTGTTGGTGGAAAGCTTCGATATGTTTGTCGATTTCACACCTTTACTTACAGTAGTCTAAACTGGATTCACGAAGCCTGGTATAATAATGGAATTAAAAGAGTTCCGGAAGATATTGGGGAATATCTAACACCTCTTGCCATTGCTATTTGGACTATAGATGATGGTTCACGCGTTGGAAAAGCGATAAAGTGAAGCACAAACTCATTTTCTTATGAAGACTGTCTACTACTATCTAAAGTCCTTTCTGACAAATATGGTCTGAAAACTTCAGTACATTCCGCAGGAGCTCCAAATCAATATGTTGTTTACGTATTTCAGGAATCCATACCTCTACTGCGTGATATCGTGAAACCCTACATGGTTTCTTCCATACTATATAAACTAGGAACATTGCACTGCATAAATAAAACAATACACTTTGTTGTATAGTCCTGTTGTTATCAAATTAATGATATTTCAGGGCAACATTGATGAAAACGGTCAACGACCTTACCTTAAGTCTAGACCGTCGGTTATTTATTTCATTACTCAATTGAATGGAGTAAATGGTCGCTACAGACTGGTTCATCGGTGGGTATCTTATTAAAGATGCTTAATGTACAGTCGGCACACTCTTACTATATTAGAGAAATAGTAACACAAGGCTCATTTATATTTCTATGAATCATAGAAGAATAGAGTACAGGGTCATATGCTTGGAGGTAAATAGCTTTCAGCGTCACAACATATGATTGAGTGTTTGGCTACAGTAATTACTAACCTTCTAAGTGCTATTCCATGGATTGGGCAAGATTTTGTTCAATTTGTATGGGGAGGTTTCTCAGTAAGTAATGCTACACTAAACCGATTCTTTTCTCTGCATTATCTACTACCATTTGTACTAGCAGCTCTAGCTGCTATGCATCTGCTAAGTCTGCATGAACATGGGAGTAGTAACCCGCTAGGAGTATCTGCTAACACAGATCGTCTACCTTTCCATCCTTACTTTATCTTTAAAGATCTAGTAACAATCTTCGTATTCCTTCTAGCACTTTCAGCATTTGTATTTTATATGCCAAATGTTATGGGTCATTCAGATAATTATATCCCTGCTAATCCTATGCAAACACCACCTTCAATTGTACCAGAATGGTATCTACTACCATACTATGCAATTCTGCGTTCTATCCCTAACAAACTGCTAGGAGTTATTGCTATATTTTCATCTCTACTGATTCTACTAGCAATGCCTCTTCTAGATACATCCCGAATTAGAGGTAGTCAATTTAGACCACTAATGCGGCTATCATTTTGGACATTTGTAGTATGTTTCTTCATTCTAATGTTCATTGGTAGTCAACATGTAGAATCACCATATGTAGAAATTGGAGCAGCAGCAACAGCTTTCTACTTTGGTTGGTTCATCGTAGTAGTACCTGTTATCGGTATTGTAGAAAATACACTAATGGACATCTCACAAGATTCTCATAACAGTGTAACTAACAATAATTCTTAGAAATATTTGTCATCTACTGGGATTATTTCTTTTACTAATGAATAATAAACCCCCTTCTATGTTGTTCATAGTAATAACCCTAAAACATCTGGATCACTTAGATAATAATTTAACTCTTATTACCCTTCTAGTGTAATTTTCCGCATAAATTATACTTCTAGGCATAGTTAGTTCAATGGTAGAACAGTCGTCTTCTAAGCAATGAATACAAGTTCGATTCTTGTACTATGCTGCAATAATATCTCATGTAAATCCTTTAAGGTTAATTACTAAAAATCGATAAGGTCTGTATAAAATAGTCTCATTTTTGTTATCACTGGTAGTTTATAATTATATAGGAGTATATAATTTGATATGAGTATCTAAGGAAAAGTTGGATGTTGAATCTTATGAGAGTAAAGGGGGTTTAAGGTTTTTATCAATCAGCCGCAAGTTCCCTTACGGCTACCTTGCTATAACTTAGCGAGAGAAGCACTTCGACACTCTAACAGTATTATAAACCAATTTCTATACATAATGCCGCTTTCTATGCTTATTATCAACATCTTTAAAAATCAATATGTTACAACCTCTTTTTATTAACATTGACTCCAAACATAGTGCTATAATAGAAAAATATAATACCCACCATGAACAGAAATATTTGATCCTTTTAGCTGTTATTCATGGATTCTGAACGGCCCTCACTTGATAGACAGTTAGTACCTCTAAGATATATAGTTCACCGTTGCATGCTAATCAACGATTACTCGGAATTCCTGATTCATGCAGTCGAATTTCAGACTACAATCGCCCAATAACTGTGCCTTGTTTTACTGGTTTGCTTATCCTTTCGAATTTGCGTCAGTTTGTTAGGTTCGGGTAGCACGTCTATAGCCCCTGCTCCATAAGGGTCATAAAGGCTTGTCTTACTCCTTAAATACTCTTTGTTCAAGTACTTCCAGAAAATTTTCAATTCCTAGTAAGGATTGCGTTCGTTAGCGGACTTAACCTGCCATTTTACAACACGAACTGACGACAGCCATGCAACACCTGTGTTTTATTGTGTAAGCAATAAACATTCAAGGAGAGGTAAGGTTCTACGCGGGTTATCGTATTAAACAACATGCTCCACTCCGGGTCTCTAGGATGGTCTAATCTTTTTGCTTTCTGTCTTGGGACTGTACTTGCAAGGTGTTACATTTACGGCTCTTCGCTCATTACCTAATAATATACTAAATACTAAATGTAAATCGTTTACGGCACAGACTACTCGGGTCTCTAATCCATTTCGCTCCCTATGCTTTCATCCCTCAGTGTCAATCATTATTTGGATAACTGCTTTCGCCATTAGTATTCCAGTAGAGATCAGTAGATTTCAACCCTCCTTCTATCATTCTGTCATCCCCTATTTGATTCTAGTGGGCATTCTATATTCCCACTACCTACGGATCCTTTATACCTATTCATTGTATCTAATGTTTGCCCAGTTCGTGTAACCGCGTCTGCTGGCACGAAACTTGGACTGGACTTATAGTAAGGTAACGTCATTATCCTCCCTTACGACACCCTAGTAAAAGGGTTCTGGTTAGCTGGGTCACTCTTTCGAGCATTGCCCAAGATTCTCCTCTGCAGCATATCGGAAGATACGATCGGCTATTCTCAAACCAATTGCGGGAATCGAGGCTTTCGCCCTTTCCTATTCGTCATTGGATTGTTTCATAAAGAAATTTCTTTATTTATGAAAACTCCTGATGAAAACAAAAATCAATCCTTTGTCGAAAAATATTTTCTTTAGATATCCTCTTTCTCTGAGAAACAAAGGGTATGATTCTCTATACTCGCCTGTACACCATGAATAAACACTATTCATACGACTCGCATGAGTTAAACTACCAGACAACATTCAGACTGTACTAAGATTAAATACTTCTGATCTAAAATAAATATAGGTTATAACTAGTATAGTGCCAATTATACTATACTTATTCTTCTTGTACGATCTTATTATAAGATCATAATTTGCTAACTAATACCTATATACAGTTTGTACATTATCCGTATAGTGAATAATATAAGATAAGTTGTAGCTTACTCTAAAAAGTAAGTTCCTTTTGAAGAAGAATAAAAGGGGAATCTAGCATAATTGGATAATGCTCTACATTGTCATTGTAGCCTATGCCAGTTCGAACCTGGTGGTTCTCGTGTCTTGCTAATCACTCTTATGATAAATTACTGATTACATAATTTATCATAATCTTCGAGGTTTTTAACGTACCATTAAGACTATATGGTTATATAGCGCCTAACAGTATATTTTACAGAGATTTAGTCAACTATCTGTCTCTGTAAAAGAAACTTTTCCATTCTTACATAGTATATCATTGTTATATCATCCACTAGTTGATCGATCTATTAAACAAGGTATAAACGGTGTATGCCGTCATTCAACTAGTGTTTCACGATTACTATAATTTTCAATGTCCATCAGGATTCCTTAATTTATTTACTATGAACCTTTCTATTATCCTATTTCTAATTGGTATTCTAGGGTTTGTGCTTAACCGTAAAAATATTATTCTAATGCTGATTTCTATTGAAATCATGCTACTTGCTGTTACACTGCTAGTACTAGTAAGTTCGTACAGCTTTGATGATATTCTAGGACAAACATATAGTATTTACATTATTGCCATTGCAGGAGCTGAGTCTGCTATCGGGCTAGGGATTCTAGTAGCTTATTATCGACTAAGAGGATCAATCAGTCTAAATAATTAATGTATCTAACTCTTCTTCTCCTTCCAATTTTTGGCTCACTTGCGGCTGGTCTACTAGGTCGAAAAGTAGGTGTTACCGGTGCGCATCTAATTACCTGCTCTTGTCTAGTTATTTCTGCGTTTCTAGCTATTGTAGCTTTTTATGAAGTAGGACTATGTGGTTCTCCAGTGTCTATCAACCTTACTAGTTGGATTGATTCCGAGGTAATGGATGTATCCTGGGGATTCATATTTGACAGTCTGACCGTTTCCATACTGCTGCCAGTTCTAGTAGTATCAGCGCTAGTTCATATCTTTTCTGTAGATTACATAAGTGCCGATCCTCACAATCAACGATTTTTCTCTTATCTATCGATGTTTACTTTTTTTATGCTTGTACTAGTTACAGGTGATAATTATCTAATTATGTTTGTGGGTTGGGAAGGCATCGGAATTTCCTCTTATCTACTTATTAATTTTTGGTTCACCAGAATTCAAGCAAATAAAAGTGCAATTAAAGCTCTTGTAGTAAACCGTGTAGGGGATATGTTTCTTTCTGTAGCATTCTTTGCTATGTTCTTTGTATTTGGAAATCTTGATTACGCTACGGTATTCAGTATTGCACCTTTCATTAATGAAGACACAGTTACAATCATTGGTCTACTACTACTACTAGCTGCTATGGGTAAAAGTGCTCAACTAGGTCTGCACACTTGGCTTCCTGATGCGATGGAAGGTCCAACACCTGTTAGTGCACTAATTCATGCAGCTACACTAGTAACAGCAGGAGTTTATCTACTACTACGGTCTTCTCCTATTATTGAGTATGGTCCAACAACACTGATTGTAATTACATGGGTGGGAGCTCTTACTGCTTTTTTTGCAGCTAGCACAGGACTACTACAAAACGACCTAAAAAGAGTTATTGCGTATTCTACTTGTTCTCAAATAGGATATCTGTTTATAGCATGTGGTCTATCTCAATACAATGTTGCACTATTTCATCTAGTAAATCACGCTTTCTTTAAGGCACTACTGTTTCTAGCAGCAGGAGCAGTACTTCATGCTACTTATGATCAACAAGATCAACGAAAACTTGGTGGACTTATCGGTTTTCTACCATTTACATATACTGCCATTCTCATTGGATCTCTAAGCCTTATGGCTGTACCGTGGCTAACAGGATTCTACTCTAAAGATCTCATTCTAGAAGTAGCTTACGGGCAATATGAGTTTTCAGGACACGCTGCTTATTGGCTAGGGACTGTTTCAGCCTGTCTTACTGCTTTCTATAGTATGCGACTTATCTCCCTTACATTTCTTACTTATCCTAATGCAAGTAAGTCTGTATATCTACATACTCACGATGCTCCTATTATCGTTATAATTCCCCTAACAATTCTTTCACTTCTAGCCATCTTTTTTGGTTATGTTGCGAAAGATCTATTCGTTGGTATAGGTTCTGAATTCCTGTCTCCTAGTCTCTTCATTCATCCTTCACATATTTCTCTAGTAGAAGCCGAGTTCTCTATTAATCTGTTTAACAAACTACTACCTGCTATTCTTACAATAGCAGGTGCTGTCTCTGCTATCTATATATACCACATAGTTCCTCAATTCCTTATTGGACTGACAAGTTCTACTTTTGGTAGAGGAATTTATCAGTTCTTTAATGGAAAATACTTTGTAGATGTCATTTATAATCACTATATTATTAATGCTAGTCTACAACTGGGATATACTTTTAGTAAGGTGCTAGATCGAGGTGCTATTGAAATAATCGGGCCTCATGGTCTGTCTCTATCTCTATCTACAGGAAGTAAAGATATTGCTAGACTAGATACAGGTAGCCTTACAAGTTATGCTCTATATCTTATGCTAGGCCTAGTAGGACTAACTTTCATTCTATTTTCACCTAAACTACTAGGGGATACTATATCAGATCCTCGTCTAGTGCTAGTCTTTATTTCCAGTCTACTACTACTTGGTCCCCTAAGTAGACACAAATTAAAATTTATTTACTTAACCAGCCCCCTTTTGACATCATTATAATTCATGATTCTATAAGAGTTAGTTAAGTTGTAGTTCCTTTTTTTATTGGGCTTTTGTAGTAATATGAAAATAATAGATAACTATATATTACTACTTGTTTAATTAGTATAAATTTAGTATAGGGATAATGACTAAAAGACAAAAAAAGTATAGCGCTTTAGTGTAATGGTGGCACAGCAAGCTCATGATTTGTTAGACCGGAGTTCGATTCCTGGAATGCGCTCTTTACTCTGTATCCTCAAGTAGACTTACTATAGGTATCAGGTCTCTTAGTTTAATGGTAAAACCGCAGATCTTCATTCCGTTATTAGGAGTTCGATTCTCCTAGAGATCAAACCAAGAATAAATCAGACTTAGTGAAAACGTTCTGATATAAACTACAAACATCATATCCTAGCAGTAGAAAAAAGATAAATAGCATAATCAGCTTATAACTATATCACAATAATATAAAAACAAGTTGGCTTAGTTTAGTGGTAGAATAGGTAACTTGTAATTACTTGACACTAGTTCGATTCTAGTAGCCGGCAAAATATAATGTATTTTTTCTTAAGGAATAGGATGTGGTCTAAAGGCAAGACTCTATTCTTTGGCAATAGCAATAATAGTTCAATTCTATTCATCCTAGTTTAATTTTGAGATGTTTTGTTTTTACTCATAGTATGGTAAGTAAGGATTACAGGGATCGAACCTGTGACTTAACGATTAAAAGTCGTCCACTCTACCAGCTGAGTTAAATCCTCTACAAGCTATAAGTAATAACACCTCCATTTTACAATGTAGTACTATTAAATAAAAGAGTACTACTCCCTATAGCAATGATGATCTTAAGGACAAACAGCCATTGGCGAAGTAAAGAAGATTGCTAATTTTCTGGAAAGTTATTTTCCTTAGGAGTTCGAATCTCCTTTTGTCCGTCAATGTACATTGTCTGTCATTATTGCATGTCCACTTTTGGAAATAGGTTAGGAAGTATGATTACCAAACCAAATAAACTATTTAGTGTAATATAAATGTCAAGGATGACAATCAGTATATAAGGAAATATTACGCGTATAAACACACCTCAATTCTTCTATATCTTAACCGACTACAAGAATTAACTAATTAGTTAGTAATTAATTTTTACAAGACATTCGACTGGTCAACATTTGATAAATAAGTCACAATATTCTTTGTATACTGTAAGATTACTAATTAGTATGATAACATTATACCAATAATGATTTATCGAATTAAGAGTAGGGCAAAGCTGACAAGTGTTAGTTAAGTCCAATTGACATGACTAGGTGGCTATTTTCAACAAATGCTAAAGACATTGGAACCCTATACCTTATTTTTGCAGTATTCGCAGGGATGATTGGTACAGCTTTCTCAATGCTAATCCGAATGGAACTAACATCTCCAGGGGCTCAATATCTTAACGGTGATCACCAACTATATAATGTAATTATTACAGCACATGCACTAATCATGATCTTTTTCATGGTTATGCCAGCTATAGTAGGAGGTTTTGGTAAACAAATTCAAAAATATTTTCTTTATTTTAAATCGTGTAATCCCGTGTACTCTTTCAATCATATCAATAATAATAAAAAAAACCTTATTCTAGAAGATCTTCTTTCAGAAAAAACAGTAATAAAAATTATCAAACTTAGACGCTACGGCGCCTATCTTGCAGGTCTTATCGAAGGTGATGGGACTTTTGCCATCAAAGATAGAGACAGCAGTGTTCTAGGAAAAAGTAATTATAACCCTCATATCATTATTGTGTTTAAGCTTTCTGATCTAAAAGTGGCCGAACACCTGTGTAACATCACAGGGTGTGGTAGTGTATATCGATATACTGATCGTAATTATGTACTATGGCGTATCACTACTATTAAAGATGTGTATATCATAGTGTCTATCATTAATGGATACATGCGTACACCTAAACATGAGACACTAATTCGTTATGGCCTCTTTATCAGTGATTATATAAAAGAATCTAAGCAAGGAATAACTATTCTTCCCCTAGACAACTCTTCTATTACTAGTAATAGTTGGGCTGCAGGGTTTATTGATGCTGATGGAAACTTTTCTATTTCTATCACTAAACGTAAAAATGGTGCAACTCGAATTGCAACTCGCTTCAGTATTGAGCAACGTACAACTTATCACAAATATACAAACATTTATGAAAAAAGTAGCTATTCTCCTATTATGATAAGTCTAGCAGAGAGTTTTGGCGGTTCTGTATACAGTAGAAGTCGGACTCTTAATGATAAAAGCTACTCTTCTTTCACTATAATGACTTTCAACAGTAAGGCAAATAATCTACTTATCGACTATATTGACAAACACCCTCTATGAAGCAGTAAATATCTAGATTATCTGTCTTGAAAAAAAGTTGTACTTGCACAAGTATCTTCAACAAACGTTGTAGACCTAGCTAACGAGACACGGAAAAATTACAATAGTACACGTACGACATTTAATTGAGACCATCTAGACTCACGAATTTAATAAAGAAAATAACAATTGCCGTGTTATCAGTGATGATAACTTATTACGCTACTGTATGCGGGAAGTTCTTAAAGCCATTACTAATAACAAATTCAAAGTTCACAAAGCCGTAGATTTGTATTAAATATGTAATGTATTCAACAATAGATAATCCGCAAGAAACCAAGTATTATTAACTAATATGTAGGATCTTCAGAGACTACACGTAGCGCTCTTAATAAAAAAAATTAAGATGAAAATATAGTCCATTTGTAATTGAAAGATTACAACAAACATGAATTACCTTGTACCCGTTATGGTAGGTGCTCCGGATATGGCATTTCCTCGGCTAAATAATATTTCATTTTGGCTTCTGCCGCCTTCACTAATTCTACTACTAGCAAGTGCTTTTGTAGAACAAGGAGCAGGAACAGGGTGGACGGTCTATCCGCCTCTTTCTTCTCTTCAAAGTCATTCAGGTGGATCAGTTGATCTTGCTATTTTTAGTCTACACCTTGCAGGTATTTCTTCTATGCTTGGTGCTATGAATTTTATTACAACAATCCTAAACATGCGTAACCCTGGTATGACACTACATAAACTACCTCTGTTTGTGTGGGCAATCATGGTTACAGCAATCCTACTGCTACTATCACTACCAGTACTAGCCGGTGCTATCACAATGCTACTAACAGATAGAAATTTTAACACATCATTCTTCGATCCTGCCGGAGGTGGAGATCCAGTGCTATACCAACATCTATTCTGGTTCTTTGGTCACCCCGAAGTATATATTCTTATTATCCCTGGATTCGGTATGATTAGTCACATTATTTCTGCTTTCTCAGGAAAACCAGTGTTTGGTTACCTAGGAATGGTATATGCTATGTTTAGTATCGGTATCCTAGGATTCCTAGTATGGTCACACCATATGTATGCAGTAGGAATAGATGTAGATACACGAGCTTACTTTACGGCTGCTACAATGATTATTGCGGTACCAACAGGTATTAAAATTTTCAGTTGGCTAGCAACACTGTATGGTGGTTCAATTAGAGTAACTACACCTATGCTGTTTGCACTAGGGTTCATTGCGCTGTTCACTATTGGTGGACTAACAGGAGTAATCCTAGCTAATGCTTCGCTAGACGTTGCACTACACGACACGTACTACGTGGTTGCACACTTCCACTATGTACTATCAATGGGTGCAGTGTTTGCCCTGTTCGCGGGATTCTACTTCTGGGCACCAAAAATCATCGGGAAAACATTCGATGAAAACCTAGGACGAATCCATTTTTGGTCGCTATTTGTTGGAGTAAATCTAACATTCTTTCCACAACACTTCCTAGGTCTGGCGGGTATACCGCGTCGAATTCCTGATTATCCAGATGCTTTTGCGGGATGGAACTTTATCAGTAGTTTTGGAAGTATGATCTCTATCGCAGCAACAGTGCTGTTTGGATACATTATTTACGATATCCTGGCCAACGGGAAATCTGTAAATGGTAACCCCTGGCAAGTGCCAAGCTTTTTCCAATCGACACCAATGTTCTGGATAGAATCACACAATGCTCCTTCACTTGAATGGTCACTGGACTCTCCTGTGCCTCTTCATGCATATAACGTTCTACCTCTGCAATCTTAATACAGTAACAATTAACAACCCCCTTTCCCCTAAGACAAATTAGTTAAATCTAAGTTGTAGTAATCTATTACTCTTGTCATAGAACCATATTTTCTAAAGAATATTTGTTGTAGGTATAGGCCCAGATATAAGAAGTGATTATATAACCAACATCTAACAATTATAGTATTTATCTATTTCCTCTGTCTTGTAAGAAAGATCGCTACTACTAAAATTCATTGTTCTAGTAGTGATTATCAAATGCCACTTGTATTTTGCAAGTGGCTAAAGACAACTCTTATTTTCATACAAGAGTCATAATACCTGATCCCAATCAAGTGATCTTTTCAAATTATGCCACAACTACTTCCATTTTACTTTGTAAATCAAATCTCATTTGCACTGCTAGGACTATTTATCGTGATTTATGTAATAAGTCGTTTTATTCTGCCAGCATTTATAGAACTATTTGTTACACGAATGTATATCACGAAACTATAGTATGTTCTATTTATAATTGGCTTTCAATTATAAATATTTTTGTTACATTAACAAATCTTGTAACAAAATCAATTAAATTAGTAAAAATAACAATAAACCAAATCAGATAATTATATATAATTAATGTCTTTTCTACTTCACTCTCCACTAGAACAATTTGAAGTTACTAGTCTTATGGGACTAACTATCCCTGTGCTAGGCTATACTCATATTTCTCTAACAAATCTAGGTCTATACACAATCATTGCTGTTTATCTATCACTAGCATTTCACTTTGTGGCAAGTAATAACAAAAACGTAATTCCTAGTCGATGGAGTATCTCACTAGAAAGCAGTTTTGCTTCTGTACATAGTATAGTTAAAGCACAAATCGGTGCTGCTAATGAGGTATACCTACCTTTCATCTATTCACTATTTTTCTTCATTCTATTCGCTAATCTTAGTGGAAATGTACCCTATGGGTTCACAGTAACAACTTCTATTATTGTAGCTCTAGGGCTAAGTGTTACAATTTTTCTAGGAGTTACAATTCTATCACTGTCACTGCATAAACTACATTTCTTTAGTTTCTTTGTACCAACAGGAGCACCTACTGCTCTTATTCCGCTACTGGTGCCTATTGAAATTATTTCATATCTAGCTCGGGCAGTATCTCTAGGGGTTCGACTATTTGCAAACATAGTCGCCGGGCATACTCTACTGAAAATTCTATCAGGGTTTCTAGCTCCAATGTTTACATCATATGGTGTTATTGCAGCAGTAGTAGCACTACTACCATTTACTATTTTTGTAGCACTAATTGGACTAGAAATTGCAGTGAGTTTCATCCAAGCATACGTATTCTGTATCCTTACGGCATCTTATCTTAAAGATGCTATTGATCTACATTAGGTTAGTAAGATATAATAAAAATATACTAAACCCCCTTTTAGTATTTGTATTTCATACTATATACTTTGTGTGTGTGGTGTTCTTTATGATTCGTAGCGTATAGGCATAGAGTATAGTGATTAATTGTTCATAGAAATATATACTTTTATAGAAGGGGTTTAGTTGAGTGGTTTAACGCCGTCTTTACACGACGGATACAGGGGTTCAATTCCTCTAACCCTTAGCCATCGCTTAACTACACGTATCTTTTAAACAATCTATTTAACAATAGACTATCTTAGTATTCTATTGTTAAATAATACACTGAGAGAATAGATAGAATCTTCTGAGATATATCTTTTTGCACTCGGTTAATTACGGCAAATAGTAACAATAAAAATATTACTATCCGCTGTCTTTTTAGTAAACATATTTTAATATATTTATGAAATGGCTTAACACGTCATTTATAACAAAAGACTATCTTACTCCCTTTTTACTACATACATTGTTTGTAAAAATAGTAACTTTATTATTTACTGATGATACAAATACTATTTTCTCTTGTAACACCTATCTATAATGATGCTCCTGAACCTTGGCAACTAGGATTCCAAGACGGAGGGTCACCTACACATGAAGGAATTACAGCACTACATGATAGTATTTTCTTCTATCTTGTAGTTATTCTTTTTGGTGTTATGTGGGTACTATCTTCTGCTATTATTAATTTTAGCAGTAATAAATCCCAAATTGTATATAAATATGCAAACCACGGTACACTTATTGAACTAATCTGGACTATTACTCCTGCTTTTGTGCTAATTGCCATTGCTTTTCCTAGTTTTAAACTTCTATACCTTATGGATAGTCCTATGAATTATCTAGAATATTATACAGTTCCAATAATAAAAAGTATACTCGTTGTAACAACAGCTACTAGCAAAGAACTAGTAAAATATGGACAAGGAGGCAATACACTAGGTATTAGACGACTACCTAAATATATTCTTTCTTCTGTAACATGTGGTAGTGCTATTCTATCTCAACTAGTAGGCCATCTCCTAGGCGATGGTAGTCTTAACATATCACGCACTTCCGTTACTCCTTATTTTATCTTTTCACAAACTCTTAAACGGTTTAGCTATGTATGGCATGTGTTTATACAACTTCAAAACTATTGTGCAACACTTCCTAAAGCGAATACTTCCTACCGTAACGGTGTAGTCACCACCAACTGTCAAGTCCACACTCGAAGTTACTCTTTTCTACTAGTTCTATTTGATCTATTTTACAAAAAGGATATGAACGGTAAGTGGACTAAGGTAGTTACGTATGACCTTCTGCCCTACCTTAATGGCATTGCACTAGCTTATTGAGCTATAGATGATGGTAGTAAGGCCTCCCGCAGCAAAGGGTTTATTCTCCATACGGAAGGATTTACTCATGAGGAAGTATATCTACTAGTATCTATGCTACATTATCAATATAATCTGCAATGTACAGCACAAAAACATGGCGATGGTCTGATAATTTACATTAGAAGTAAATCAATGAATACCTTTGATATACTTGTTAGACCTCATTTCCATGAAAGTATACTATATAAACTGCTATTATTCTATTTACATTCGTTAACAAATCACTTTGTCCCCTTTAGATGTAAGTCTAATTGAATAATTTCACTATATGCTGGAAACTCCTCATCATAGTATGTACTGTCTATTTTATAACAAATAATGACGATTACTATTATACATCCATTATAATAGTTCGTTTTCTGTAATAAAAGTAAATGACAGTGAAAATCATAACTATGGAAAAATTAAAATACTCTTTTTTGGCATAATTTTTCAAAGGACAATCAGCAGGAAACCAAATTGCAAAACCATTGCAAGAGTAGGTTCCTCAGAGACTACACGTGAAACATCTTTACACGGAATATAATAAAGATGATGATATAGTCCAAGCTTTTTATTTTACAACTATTTGACTGCGACAATTTGAGAGTGTCGCATTACAGCAAATTTTTGTGATAGAGAGAAAGGAAGTTATTTCACCATCTATGACTATTAAAGCAGTGGGACATCAATGGTATTGGTCTTATGAATACAGTGATTTCATCAACGAAGATGGTGAATCAATTGAATTTGATTCTTACATGGTCCCGGAAACAGATCTTGAAGATGGTCAACTACGGCTACTAGATGTAGATAATCGAGTAGTAGTACCTGTAGATACTCATGTACGGTTTATTGTAACTGGTCAAGATGTTATTCATGATTTTGCAGTGCCCTCTCTAGGACTAAAAATTGATGCTGTCCCTGGTCGGCTTAATCAAACTAGTGTCCTTATCGAACGAGAAGGAGTATTCTACGGACAATGTTCCGAAATCTGTGGAGTATATCATGGGTTTATGCCTATTTGTATTGAAGCAGTGTCTGCAGAAAAATACCTATCATGGATTGATTCTGTAGCCTAATTTGCTTACTAACCCCCTTTATTATAAATCAACTTAAATTCAAGGATATAAATAAACTATTCCAACCTCCCTTATTTGTATAAATGAAAAAACGCTACTAAAGTTAAATAGTAGACATTATATGTAATGTATAAAATAGGGGACTAATTTGATTGTAGTAAAGAGTAACAAAAAGAGTAAAAGTCTTTGTAATTATATCTATCTGTGCTTCTCATTGGCAATTTTGCTTTAATTTCGTAATTGGAAATTGAAACTTTAAAACATCGATTGTGTCGAGAATCGAAACAGGATTGTGTTAATTCTAGTGTATCTAGTTTTATTATGTGTTTACCATGGCTGCTATTCTTTATAATCTACTAGAAATTCTAATTGTTCTAGTACCTATTCTACTAGCTGTTGCTTTTATAACTATTATTGAACGAAAAGTTATGGGTTCTATACAACGACGTATTGGTCCAAATGTAGTAGGATATTATGGAGTACTTCAGCCGTTCGCAGATGCTCTAAAACTGGTTGTTAAAGAACAAGTTATTCCGTCACAGGCTACGAAGAGTCTATTTTTTCTAGCTCCAATAATTACACTTATCTTTAGTCTACTAGGGTGGGGTGTAATTCCTTTTGGACCAGGCCTAGCACTATCGGACTTTTCACTGGGAATTCTCTACTCTCTAGCCCTTTCTTCTATTGGTGTTTATGGTATTCTATTTGCAGGATGGTCTGCTAACTCCAAATTTGCTTTTCTTGGTGCACTACGATCTACTGCACAAATGATCAGCTATGAACTGATTTATAGTGCCGCGGTACTAAGTGTTATTCTTCTATGTGGTACATTTAACATTACTCAAATTATCGAGGCACAACAAACAGTTTGGTATGTTATTCCACTACTTCCTATTTTCATTCTTTTCTTTATTTCTGCTCTAGCGGAAACTAATCGTACTCCTTTTGATCTCCCTGAGGCAGAATCAGAACTAGTAGCAGGATTTATAACAGAACATTCAGGAATGATTTTTGTATTCTTCTTCCTTGCAGAATATGGAAGTATTGTACTTATGTCTACATTTAGTGCTATCCTTTTTCTAGGTGGTTATAATATTCCGGAAGTGTTTGTGAATGACTCGTTCATTAACATTCAAAGTATCGGTCTAGCTCTGAAAGCTATTCTATTTATATTTATCTTCGTTTGGATTCGAGCAACTCTACCCAGAATAAGATATGATAAACTAATAGTGTTTTGTTGGACAGGAATGCTGCCTGTTGCTATCGCTCTTCTTATTGTAGTTCCTAGCATTCTAGTGGCATTTGATATTTATCCTTGTCCAAGATAAAACTATGAGAAAATAGTACTCTTTTTATAAACTTACAACCCCCTTTTTATGAAAATATCGTATGTTTCATACAATACAATCTGTGTTTTTGTGAGATAAGAGTTATATAGGTATCGATAACAATATAGAGTGTGCAACTAAGTGATAAAAGGGATTATCAGGGATGCCTAGCAATAGTAATAAAAAGGAAAGACAACATTTAAAGTGTGTAATTATATAGTTACATTACATTCCTAAGGTAAACCATAACAAATATAACGTTGGGAAGTAAAACATTACAGTACCAATAGGAAAGGAAATCAACCGAGACTCTGGTAGTAATGGTGAGTGAAACCAGATTAGCCAA
>CAIGRF010009417.1:71903-104466 GCA_903798235.1 Fraxinus ornus | reverse complement strand
TTTTTTTTTTTTTTACTTTTTGGTAATTGAAACAAATTCTAGACGTATTGGTAGAAAAAATTATCACTTAAATGGAAATTTTTTATAAAAAACGAAGCCAAACGGACACCAAACTTTCAACATTTTCCAGGTAGAAAATTATACCAATCAAACACAATTAATTACAATTCCCAGTAAAACAAATTCTAGGCAATTCAATTCCCAGTAAAACATTTTCTTTCCACCCATTTTCCACATTTACAATCAAACGGACCCTAAATAAAGTTCCAAATTTTTCTTCTTGTTAGAGTTTCGACTTCTTGTCAGTCCAATTGCTTCCTCTTTGTAACCTCTTCCTTTGAAATTGGAGTAAATTTTGGCATTTGATTAAAATCAGTCATTAAATGGATTCTTTTTAAAAATTAAAATACGAAAATCCAACAATTTATGAATTTAGGATAATAACTTGTATAATTTTAAAAAGTATGTGAAGGAAAACTAAGAACAAGAGACTAATTTAAACAAAAGGAAAATAAAGATCCCAAACAGAATATTAAGAGGGTGTGTGGTAGAGATTAAAATCAGATTAAAATTGAAAATATAGCCGTTATTGTTGACTTTTATTAGACGGGTGGGACCCAATAACTGTCATATTTTCAATTTTAATCGGATTTTAAGCCGTACCAAACAGGCCCTAAGTTTAGTAAACAGAATGCTTAAATTGAAATGAAATGAAAGTTCAGTGACTAGTTTAGACAAAATGAAAAGTTGAACGATGAAAATGAAACCACGAAATAAGTTGGGTGACCAATAGTGTCCCAATTCGCTTTTTTCTTTTCTTCCCGTTCTTCTCCATTACCATCTCTTCAATCACAGAAAACCCTTGCACTGATACCTCCAAATCAGTACAAACTCTATTTCAAACTCGATATATACTATATCAAAATCATATATTTGCACACATATAAACTAATTATTTTATACTATAATTATGGATGAAGGAGAAGGGGGTTTAAGCTTCGACTTCGAGGGGGGCCTAGATACGGGCCCGACACAACCCACAGCATCCGTACCCGCAACCCATTCATCCGCGGACCCGATCACCGCCTCGGCGGCAGCCTCAAATGCCAACAATTCGTCAGCCACCCAAGTTCAGGCGGTTCAGGCGGCGGATGGGCTGGGAGGGGGCAGGCGGAGCTTCCGGCAGACTGTGTGCAGACACTGGTTGCGATCGCTTTGCATGAAGGGTGACGCCTGTGGATTTCTCCATCAGTACGACAAGTCACGGATGCCCATCTGTAGGTTCTTTCGCCTCTACGGGGAGTGCCGTGAGCAAGACTGTGTGTATAAACACACAAACGAGGATATCAAAGAATGCAATATGTATGTATACATGAAGTTTTTCCCGTATTTTTGGTATTTGTGGGGATTTGTATGTTTGCGCGTGTTCTTGATGATGGTACTGAGCAAGGTTCGACCTTCTAAGCACTTGTTTTGTAATGTGATGGGATTGGTTTGGCTGCAATGAATGTCTTCTATGTTTAAGATTATGAAAAAAATTAACGATTCTCGGATATGTAAGTGACATGGGATTTGGTTTTATAAAATGAATTTGGCCTGACTGACATTATGAGGATTTAATGGGTTGTTAAGATAATTGGTTACAGCAATGTCGGGTGAACTACAAGATGAATGCTCTGGAAGGATATATAAGCAGATAATAGATAATTGGTACATTATTGTCTTTGACTCATTGGAAAAAATATTGATTTTCCTACATAAAACGAATGGAACAAGTTTTCTTCGTATATGATATATCATGCTTTGTGTGTTTATATCAGGTATTTTCATCTTCTCATGCATGATAAAAGTTTTTACTAGGATTGATGTATACTTATAATCATGAAATGCTACTCCCAGCAATATTGGGAATTCATTTGAAAGTTTAGTTGATGCTTTTCGTACTCTAACATTATGCTAAATTTGTTATTCTGTCTCGATCTCATCGATGGTTCAAAAAAAGAAAAATAATTGCATCAGAATGTCTTATCATCTATCATCTGTCTGTTTTCTGATTGGAGGCTCTATATTATAGGTATAAATTGGGATTTTGTCCAAACGGTCCTGATTGTCGGTATAGGCATGCAAAGCTGCCCGGACCTCCACCTCCCGTGGAAGAAGTTCTTCAGAAGATTCAGCAGTTGACATCCTACAACTATGGGAACTCAAACAGGTTTCAAAACCGTAATGCTAATTACGCCCACCAGACAGAAAAACCACAGTTCCAACAAGGGCTCAACGGGGCGAATCAGGTTGGAAATACGATCATGATAGAGTCCTCTAATGTGCATCAGCAACAAAATCAACAGTCTCATCAGCAGGTCAGCCAGGCTCAAATACAGAATCTTCCTAATGGCCAGCAAAATCAAGCTAGTAGGACAGCAACATCCTTGCCCCAAGGAACATCTAGGTGTGTTCAGAGTTACAAGGTCTTTAATTAGGTTGCGTGAACAGTTCATGTATTTATTTGTGGATGTTACTTTGAGAGATCTGTCCTGCGTCGACTGTAATTAGTGTCTTTAAAGCCTACATAGTTGTTTCTTCGTATTTAATTTGACATTTGTTTTCTTATAATTCCACATTTGTTTTCTCAATCAATGTATATTAGCTTTCCTTATGCTCTTTTGCTCTTCCATATTATAACCTGTTTACACGATCTAGCACTGGATTGAACGAGTGGTTAAAAAATGTACTGGACCTCAAGTCTACTTGGAATAAGGCCTAGCTTCTTCTTGTTATTTACTCACAAGAGGAATGGATTTGAACTCTTGCCATTTTATACGACATTATTTTGAATGAGAGAAATACTCTTGCCCTGCTGTTGTAGCATTGATGTACATTTATTGGCAATGGATTGCCTTGGAGCTGATGACATTTACTAGAATATATGTTGTTCTTTCATATTGCTCTGAAAATAATATCCGTGAAAAGCCAAGGCACTGACTGGGACAGGGCAGGATTCTTCTTTTTCTTCAGTGGGGGTGGGTGCCCATCAGTTCTTTCTAACATCTTTGAACCAGTAGTACAAATCCCATTTTTTAATAATTGATTTTGACCATGTTGGATAAGGTAACAAGACTTTATTTGCTCTGGCAGGATGCTTGTGTTAAAACCTTTGAACTAATGAAGATATGTTATGACAAGACTAACACAATTATAATTATTGGTCAATGCATTTAGTTTCATTCATGATTGTCTAATACTAAGATGCAACTAGTGATTTTTTCAGAAAATGATTCTGATGCTTAAAGATGAATTTGCTACATGTCAGTTGAAGTTGTTGTATCTTTATGGCAATTTGAATCAATTTATCGATGAGTGTTTATTCTCTATGTGTAAACGTGTTTGATTGTCATAAAATCTTCAAAACTGGGTTCTATAGTTTGATGTGTGAGCCCTGAAGTAGTTAATATTTGTAATGATGCTTTACATGCTCTGGTGATTAGTCCAATCCAGTGTTGTCTTTATATCATATACATTAAATCCAGTTGAAAATATGTTTGAATTGAAAAAATTGTCTTTTCTTTCCTCTCTGGGGCTGATTCTTCAAGGAGTTTGGCCTTCTGTTGTCCCTTGGGGTGTTTTAGTTCAATGCAACCTGGCTCTTGCCATGTCTGGACAATGCTTAGGGGAGTTATGAGAGAATGAAAACTAACCTTATTGTGCTGGACTTTGAAGCCATGAATATGTTCCCTTCCCTCCACCTCCCTAAAGGGAAAAGGGCTAAGTTCCATATCAGGTTGTTTCAGTGCATTTCTTTTTATGAATAGATTTTTGTTTATATATATTGGGTCCCTGTACTGCAGCGCGCGATAATTATTTTTTTGCATAATTTCAATGTTTGGAATAATTTGAATTGAATCGCTTCCCTCATATTATTTCTCCAAGTAAATTTCCTCATCCCCTTCGTTTCTGTAAATGTTGTTTCCTTTGAGACCTTGTTTCTTACTTTTTGTATTCCCTTTGCATGTGCATAAATAGGTATTTTATTGTCAAAAGTTGCAACCGTGAGAATCTGGAATTGTCTGTACAACAAGGAGTATGGGCAACCCAACGAAGCAATGAACCTAAACTAAATGAAGCTTTTGATTCTGTTGAAAATGTCATTTTGATCTTTTCAGTCAACAAGACTAGGCATTTTCAGGTAGGTTAAATATCTCAAAAAAAATAAAAACTCAGAAGTTGTGAGTGAAAGGTCAAAAAGTTGTTATATTTGGTTTACTTTATAATCTCAAACAAAACTATTTTCTCCTTATTTATATTTACACCGCAGATGTATTTGTGATTTATTAGGGTTGTGCAAAGATGACATCTAGAATTGGTGGCTCCGTCAGTGGAGGAAATTGGAAGCACGCACATGGAACTGCTCACTATGGGCGGAATTTTGATGTCAAGTGGTTAAAGGTACACACTTTTGTTTTCCCTATGCTTACATATCGTTGAAGGAATTTCACTCTTCAAATCTAGCTGCTAATAGATGAACTAGACTTTTCACTGTTTCTCTCAATGACACCTTCCTGAGGGCATATGATTATGGGAAATGGTGGAGATTCTGCTGTATCAAATTCTGAGGTGTAGCATTGTTCTGATCAAATAACTCTGGTAGCTTGAGAAATTGGTTGTTAGAAGATAGTAACTGACTAAAAATAGTATGATGACGATTTAAATTGCGCACATCCTAATCCTCATTTACATTGGCTCGATGAATCTTATTTTCTTGTTGGAGAATACCAAAGGATAAAGTCCTCGTTGAATAGTTATTGTATTTTTTTGTATCTCACATGGCCTTCATTATTGTCATTTTTAACCGTTTAAATCAATTGTCTCTTCATTTTGGTGGCATTTGTAATGACGCGGGCCTAATGCTCAAACTGCTATATCATAATATTGTCCGTTTTGGGAAAGCCTAGGCACATATTACCTCTCACAAATTCTTTTGCATCCCCCAAGATTCAAACCCAAGACTTCTACCTTCTGAGAAATTTAAGCTGAATCTTGGTATCAATTGGATGCTCCTAAAGCAAACTATGATACAACGATTTGGGCATGAGGCTCGAGTCGTTACAGAAAGCTCGCTGTCTAATTGGTACTATGATTCAACTTTAGTTTCAGAAGACAGGTCTTGAGTTCGAATCTTGGGAGACGTGATAGAAATTCATGTAGGGTAACATGAGCTTAGACTATCCCAAAGTGAACAGTACATATGATATAACGGCTTGGACACGAGTCTCGGGTCGTTGCAAAAAAAAAAATGCACGTTTTCTAATGACCCTTGTCCAATTGGTATCGGGATTCAATTTAATTTTCTCATAAAGCAAGTATTGAGTTTGAATATTGGGGGACGCGATAGAAATCCATGAGTGGTAAGATGGTTTAGGTTTTCCCAAAGCGGACTATACATATGATATAACGACTTGGGCATAAAAGGTCGGATCGTTACATCATCACTTCCATCTTTTTGCAGTTGCCGATTTTTCAAAACCATAAAGCATGGTGGTGTGAATGACTGTTTATTCCACATCTATAAAAATGTGTGCATGACACTTATTGATGCAGAATGTTGAATGGTAAAATTATTCATCCTGACAGATTATATGTTGTTTACTCTAGAATTATGGAAAATACTCAGCTGTCAAGTTGTTCCTGTATTCCCATCATCGTCGATGGGATTTAAAGTTTTGGCTGTCTGTATTCTTGCAATACTGTCTGAAAGACGATGTGTACATGCTTTTTCATTATATGTGAGCTTGCACATGGATCAACACTTGTATGCACATTTTTTGATTTGGTCATTGTACAATGTGCACTCATCTTCCTCAGAATGCTTACATGGCAATTGTCTAAGCAAAATTCTGAGCTATTACCCACTCTGGGTCAACAGTTGTCATACCAGGAGTAATTGCTAATATGTGCTATTAGTGTCATCACTTCACGGGCGAAATGTCATCTCTTTTGTGTTTTATTTCCAAGTTTAGGTCATTTATGATATGAAAATTACTATTTTGCCCCTTCCATTTATTCGCAAATTCAAAATGTGGAAACATTACAAGAAACTCCAATTCGGCATTTTTTTCTATGATACAGTTCCATTTTCTATTCAACACTTCCAACTTAACTGTATTTTGGTGTAAATGTTGCATATTCTAAATCATCAACGGTGAATAAAACAACCACTCTGATCTGGATGCTAACCGTTGTGTTTACATGCAGCTCTGTGAATTGTCCTTCCATAAAACGCGGCATTTGAGAAACCCATTCAATGAGAACTTACCAGTGAAAGCAAGTACTTGAAACTCTTTCTTCTTGTATTCATCTTTATGATTTACTTCGATATTGGTAAATTTATACTCTGTTTGCAGCTCATTTTTTTTTCTAAAATCAATTAAAATTTTGAAGAGAAGTCAATATTTTTAGGCGTTAATAGCAATCTGGAATTCTTTTCAGCACGTTAGAATGTGTTATAATAACAAATACAATGATGATACATTACAATGGTCCGCTAGACAAATGATTTGGCTCTTTGGTACCCCACAAATCTTGCGCTAAAATTGTTAACGATATACTTCATAAACATGTGAAGTTAAAGTCTAGTTTATCTTGCGTTTTCTTTACCCCCTAGGAGCGCTACCCTTTGTGATTAACAATAGAACAGATGGGAATGAAAAAAAAAAAAATTAATCTGATCCATGCAAGTTGTGAAAGTTGTTGTGGAAGCTGAAATAGGGATTCGAAGATGAATGAAACGGGGGAAATAAACCGGGGAACATCTTGTCTGGTTGGAAAAATCAAATATCTATAAACCTGTCCAAAGCTTATTTCCCTTGATTTTACTAATTGCAACATTCGCACTAATTCATAAAGATGGATTAATGAAAACTGATACACTTGGGATGTGTAGTTAATATAGATAATTCAAGTAAATGTTAACCCAACCTAGAAAGTGAAACTTGTAATGTGTCTTGTGCTCTAAGCTCCTTAGATGCTGGTTATTTGACTTTTTTTCTTGGGCCAAATTTAATTGGGATTTATAAGTTTTTCTTTGATGATGTTCTGTTCATGTTACTGCAGATAAGCAGAGACTGTCAAGAGCTAGAACCCTCTATTGGAGAGCAGTTGGCATCCTTACTCTACCTGGAGCCGGACAGTGACCTTATGGTAATTAAATTACCTTAGACATTGACTGTAGGGCATTTTACTAAACTGTATCTAGGCAATTCTTTTCTTGCAAGAATAAAATGTTTGCTAAAGTAGTACAAGCATCACTATAGTAGCATCATTGCTACTACCCCACCGTTTTACCTCAAGAAGCAGCAATTTAGCCCGGCAGCAATGTGTCTCATGGCTCAAGAACCATGTAGCTATATTTCATGACACTTGTGGGTCATTATAGTTTATCTCAATGGTGACTTCTGTTTTTATACTTTGACGTTTCTATTCCATTTCTTTTTTGGTTCTTTGCTTGGTGATTTAATAGTGAATACTTTTGTTTTTGTAGTTTTGAGGGGTTTGAGCTCATAAACCAAGTTCCCTTTGAATACTTTAGGTTGCATTTTTCCATCCTAGAGTAATGATCAATTATTCTGATGCATGGAGCATCCAATGCTAAAAACCATGCATTGCATGGAATCTGTAGGTGCATTACAATTTTGTACATTTTGGTATAAAATAGTTTGCCTCCAGTTGTGGTACTATTGTTCCGATTGGCATAGATGGTTGAAAATGGTAATCTACTCTTTTCTAGGCTATCTCACTGGCAGCAGAATCAAAACGAGAAGAAGAGAAGGCAAAGGGAATCAAACCTGGCAATGAGAGTGAAAACCCAGATATTGTACCCTTCGAAGATAATGAAGAGGAGGAAGAGGAAGAAAGTGAAGAAGAGGATGAAAGCTATGGACAGGGTTTCGGACCAGGAGTTCAAGGAAGGGGAAGGGGCAGAGGAATGGTGTGGCCTCCTCACATGCCTCTAGCACATGGACCCCGACCCTTCCCGGGGATGCAGGGCTTCCCCCCTAACATGATGGGTGGTGATGGTTTTCCTATGCCTGATCTTTTTGGTATGGCACCCCGGGGCTTTGGACCATACGGTCCTAGATTCTCGGGTGAGCTCATGGGTCCCGGCTCGGGAATGATGTTTCCTGGCAGGCCTTCTGGAGGATTTGGGATGATGATGGGTCCAGGAAGACCCCCTTTCATGGGTGCAGGTGCTGCAACTCCAGCACGAGCTGGGCGGCCAGGTGTTATGCCACCATTTTTCCCAGCTCCATCACAACCTTCACAAAATTTTAATCGACCCAAGAGAGATCAGAAAGCTTTATCTGGCTACAGGAATGATAGATTTAATTCTGGTTCAGATCTAGGTATGGCTGGCTCTGTTGGACCCAATGATGAGGCACCAAATCAGCAAAGAGGGAAAACTCAATCGGAGGATCAGTACAGTGTTGGAAATAACTTCAGAAATGACGAAAGTGAAAGCGAGGATGAGGCTCCGAGAAGGTCGAGACATGGGGAGGGAAAAAAGAAGAGGCACAGTATGGAGGTAGATGCTACCACTCTCCCC
Organism: Fraxinus ornus; assembly: GCA_903798235.1. NCBI lineage: Eukaryota > Viridiplantae > Streptophyta > Magnoliopsida > Lamiales > Oleaceae > Fraxinus > Fraxinus ornus. The sequence continues at coordinate 95,870 of CAIGRF010009417.1, read as the reverse complement.
GATCAACCAATGTAGCTATAACATTGACAACTGAAGCAAGCTTGTACCTGCATATCCCAGTAGCCGAGGATATTTGAGATCACAAAATAGAGTATTCTTCTATGATTAACTGACCTGCCTTGCCTTGGTGAAGTTGCCTGTGAGTATCTGGACCTCGAACATGGGAAGGCGCTTTGTACTTTTATGCATATTGGCCTCCTTTTCTGTTTCAACTTTACAGTTAGAAGGGATAGTATTTGATTCATCCGAGGTTGTGATGTACACATATTTAACACTTTGTTTTGGGATGTGATTTGGCAGTAGGCCCGTTACATTAATGTTACCTCCCACCAGTAAAAAGGAAAATGATAATATAGTTACTTCATGAGCCTTTAACCATGCAGTATGTGTTTACTCTCTGCTATTTTAGATAGTTTGTGGATGCCTAGGTGTCACGGACTCACCATGCAGCGTCCAAGGTCCTCTGTATCGACATGTAGGGCCCTCAGCTACCCGTCTGGAAAGCTCATCCTGAGCATAATTAGTGCCATTTTGCACATTGGTTGGCCTCGAGCTTACCTTTGGTACAATCGGAAACATTGCCGTGCTACCTCAAAAGAGTGTCCCCTTGCATGCAATTGTCGAAATACAAAGCATATCTGTCAAATCAAACATAACCTATAAAATATACAAAAATTGATGTTTTATGAAATTAGCTTATAAATTGGGAGGATATTTGAGGTTGAAATTGAATACCTATTTCGAGATTAAGGTTATCTGTGTAAAATAATACCTATTTCGAGATTAAGGTTCTGTTTGGTTCATCATTTTGTTCATCCTTGGATCTATCCATATATTATCTCTGTAATACTTGTGGTAGGAAAAATGAGTTTTTCTTGTTCTAGAGCGCATCGAGTTATTACCTTATCTTCTGAATTCTTTGCTTATACAAATCATCTCTCTTTAGTCATTATAATAAAGATGGACTCTCTTGTATCTACAAATCTCACATTTCCAAAACTCATTATTGAGTGTCGATTCTATTTCAATATCCTTACCCTTATCAATCAAAATTATTTTTCCAAAATGAATGTTTTGAAATATTTTGAGTGAACTAGCATAATCACATTTGATATGCTTATAAGGTTTATGTTAAGCCCCATTTTTCTTCAAACTTATTTTTAACTACACATTTTCCCAATAAAATAATATTACACGTAACTTCAAAAAATTTTGCTACATTCTTCCATTCTTACATTTTTCAAAAAAAAAAATCACTATTACAAAATCTATTTTTTCATAAAATGAGGTTCAAATACATCCTAAATTATGTCTTAAATAGCTATGTTATTACATGTGTACATAGGCGAAGTCTAGCATTTTGTCTTTGATGCATACTAGGTTGGCGGAGAAAGAGAGAATAAAAACAATAAAAGCTATTCGTTTTTATTTAGCCTTAAAAAAATTTATTTTTCACTTATTTTTAACCACACATTTACACAATAAAAAAATCTACATAAAAAATCTACTTTTAGAGGGTGTTTGGTGTAGATTAAAATCAGATTTTAAGTGGATTGTGAAAGAAGTTTTTGAAATGTGTGGTTGAAAAGATGACCCATGGAAAATGTAGTTGATATTGATTGTTGGGGGAAATTAGGCCCACTGCCCCCAAAAAATTAAGAAATTTGAATAATAACTTTTTAATTAATTAATTAATACATTTAATCATGTAATCAATACTTCTAAACTTCCAAAACCCTCGCGACATTTTGTTCAGAAGAGCATCATCAAATGGCGTAAACCTATGGTACCCACAGGCGAGTTCTTTAGGAGGCAGGACGATGCCAAGGTCGAGCGTGATCATGTTTCTCAGTCATTTTGTTTCTTCTTTTTTTTGTGGTAAGAGGTTTTGGTGTTAGCTTTTGTTCTTGCACTTTGTTTATCCGAGTGAGGCTGTGATTTGTGCTCCACAGACTAATTGGATTTTGAAAAGATGGTTACTACCTACTGATTGGTTCTTTATGTTTATTATTGATTTATTTTTTTTAATTTTCTTGATATGATATTCATCATGGATCAATTATTTGGTTCAAGTGTAAAACTGAACTTAAGGGGATCGATTCATTTTGTGTTCTGGATATTATGAAACTTGGTTTGTATTCAGAAAGTGGTAGCCATCGACTTTTATGCATTTCTTGCAATGATTAAAGTAAAAAAAGAAAAAGGAGGAAGCTATTTATTATGTGATTCTTGGATTGGTTGTGACAAGAAATCGAGCTTAAAACTGAAAGTTTTCAAGAGGACTCGTGTTGGCATTCGAGGTGGTCAGGTGACTGACGAAGGATTGATTCATGATGATGGAAATTGAAGAAGAAGATGATATTGAAAGCCAACTCAATGTTCTTGTAAGGAAAAATTCGACTCCAATTGTTACATGAGGAAGCCCGTGAATTTCGTCAAAATATTATCACTTTTTTTTAAAAGAAAAATTCGTCATTTTTTTGAGTTTGTCACTTTTTTGAGTTTTTTGTCACCTTATAAGTTTTGATCACTTTTTAAGAAGATAAATAAATGAAATAATATATTATATTTTTATAACATAATTAGCATGTGGATTGACCTGAACGTGGTGATTATTTTAAGAACATGATTACTAGTGCTGCACAAATGGATGATGCTATTTTGGTATTTGTCACTTTTTTTAAAAAAAGTGATATTGTGTCACTTTTTCATTTTATACAGTATTTTTTACTTTTTAAAACTTTTCATATGATTTTTTAAAACATCCATAATTTTAAGGGTATTTTTGTAAGTACCCCTTGATTGTTTGACTTTGATTAAGAATAAAATCTGGCCCAAACAAACCCTTAATTACACGTTCTAAAAAAATCATTATTCAAATTATATTTTTATCCAATTGCTCTTTATAAAATGACGTCAAACAACTTACCGGGTTTTTAGAAGCAATTATTCTTATTAAAAACATTATTATTAGTCAACTTTTGGTTAACTGTACATGTTAAAATAGAAATGAAGGGACGAAATTAACGTTCAAGTTGATGGGATGTGTAAAAAGGACATTTTCTTGGATTAATCCAAAAGAATATCTAACCAGGCCTATTTTAATTCTTATCAATAGAATCATTAGACAGCGGTTATGGGTTTTCTCGTTATAATTGCACTAAAATTTGGGAACAATATACTGTGAAGGAGAGGGAAATAGGGTGGATTTGTTCATAATTCATGACCCTCTTAGCCCCAATTTTATCTCGTGTTGCAGTGATTTCTACAAGGAAGCAGACTGTAAAATCAGATTTATTTGTGTAAAAACATGATTTAAATCTATTGGGATATTATATGCCGATTTCCCACTCGATTTGATGGTTGTGAATGATTCAATTTCAACCAACCTCGATCTAAGATCCCGGCCCGCCTTATTGCCACTCTCTTCTTCTGGCTCCTTGGAATATTTTCCCCCCAAAATTATTGTTTTTTATGGTAATATTCCTTAAGCATAGTAATTTTCTCGACAATCTCTGTCTTGAATTTTTGATGTGGTTGTTTAAGGTTTTCTCCTTTCCTTTAAAATTGACCACCCCTCAAGTGTAATCGGTGAAATACCCAGGACCAAAATCCAGCGGGGGCAACTGCCCCCACTAGACTTCAGGTGGCTCCGCCCCTGCTTGTTTTGACTAAAGATCGTTGATACAAGTTGTTGCAGACGCTCGCTAGATACGCTAAGATTTTTAAGTTGACAGATCGGAGCCTTGAGTCTAGAAGCGTGTCATCACACTTCAAAATTCACCATGTTTTGGCCTTTGGCTCGAATCTCCACTACATTTCCAGTACGTGCTTTTAATTTTGTGTTCAGAATATGTTATGTTTTGTTTATAATTGCTAATTTGTATCCTAGTAATGGATGTGTTTGTGGGCACCGGGTATGATGCCCAGTTATCCGCATTTGCTGGAGTACTGTCTGAGTAGGTGAGTGTAGAAGTATGGGCAATGCAGTAGGTCTTGAAGTGTGAAGAAGATAAGGGAATTTATATAATTGCATTTCGTATCCGCTGCTATGCTGTGCCTGAGTGATTATATATTAGTTTGCTAGCCAATCATTACGAGTCATGTATAGTTGTTTTTAATTAATTGAATCTTGGGCTGCAATGGATTATTGGGTGGATGGGTGGGCAGGGGAAGAGTACCCAGAGCAAATCTTGACTCGTGGTACTGCCATTAAGAGGAGTGTGTCTGGTATAGAGTATAGACCCCTCCACTTGTATTATTAGAAGCCCTTTTCTAGACAAAAGATTTAGAACCCTGAGTTAGTTTATTAAATAGGAGAATAATATTCTTCTCACATGTTTTTAGTGTCTTGATCACACGTTCGGTAGGGATCTGGGCTAACCCGAGGACTGAGTTGTAATTTTCAAGTTATGCATGTTTACATGCTCTTACATGTCACACTTGTTTATATTGCTCTAGGCTATATGCCGAGGGATATAACCTCGCTAGCCATTTTTTTTCTATGAGGTCATTTCCCCTTGATGTTTCAACATATTCATATACTTACAATGTCCAACTTTTCCTGTTCAAATTGTTGAGTTAAAAGGGTTGGATAATGTCAAACATTTGAGTAAAAATGTTGGTGCTTTCACTAATAACATTTCCATTGCAGGTGGAGACCATTTTAGACAAGGAAAATTTTACACTGGAGGAGCTTCTGGATGAAGATGAAATAATTCAAGAATGCAAAGCACTTAATGGCCGTCTTATTAATTTGTAAGTTATAAATTGACTCACTGCAAAATTGTTCTATGATTCACATGTTCAAATTCAAAATTTAATGACTGTTGCTGCTTTTATTTATCATTTTAATGTCATCTTTTGCACTTTGATAAAATGTCCTCATGACAGAACAAGATAGTGGGTTCAAAATGTTAATCTTCATGGTTCACCTTATCCAATAATGCCAAAGTTCAAATCTCTATCCAATTTAACCACTTAACAATCTTGAATAGGTAATATGGGATGATTTGTTGTCATTTATAGGGCTTCATTTTAGATTCAATGCAAGAGAATGAGAACATTTTGAAGAATTTGAAGAAAGGTTGAACGATGTAGATGAATATGTGAAGCATGAGACAGAAGATCGGGAGTAGAGTAAAAGCTATGTACGAGATAAATGAATTCTAGACAAACTCTTTCATGCAGTGTTGAAGGATGAAAATGAGAAAAGAATGGATAATGCAATTGAACTGAAGGTTTTAGCATGGCTTGTGAGATGGTGGAAAGCAATGCATAGTCATAGTGGTAGGTAAGAAAATGTACTTTTTTGAATCTCATCATACACGAGAAATGGTGGAAGTTGAAACGGTGCCATAATTGATGCTGTTAATTTATTTTCTTGTGTGAGGCATAAAAATGGAAACTGGGAAATGATAAATCCAAAGTCCAAGATATTATGTATTTAATGCATGGGTAAACTCCCACCTACAACAACAGAAGGAAAAAGAGATGAGAAAAGTTAAGAAAACGAAGTTGAAAGGACCAAAAAAAGAGAATTGAAAAATTGTTTGAATGAGGAATACATATACTGTTGATATTTCGATGCTTACAGTTGAGATCCCCTTTTGTGATGGATATAAATAGATTTTTATATTAATAGTAGATAGTTGAATAAGTTTCATGCATCTATATCTAGCCCTTGTTTGAGCTCCATTTTGAGAGAAAAAAATGCATTTTTAAATAGTGATTGTTGGAGAATGTGTTGTTAAAAATGAAAAAAAAAAAATAATAAAATAAAAAATGTTTTCGTGTAATATTATTTTATTGGAGAATGTGTGGTTGAAAATGAATTTTTGATAAATGGGGCTCAAACAAGGGCCTAACATGCTTATTAACTGTGTAACTCACGTGGAATCATTTTGTGGATAAGATTCATGAGCATACCTGTTTTAATTAATAAGCTTCAAATATCATACACATGCATACAAGCATATAATGATATAATATGCTGCTCATCCAAATATCGAGAATTCTGCATCTTTCAGTTCATGCAATGAAATGTAGTTGAGGATGAAGATGACAACATTTATCTAAATAAAAAAAGATGCGATTGGTAAAGTTACATCCCGGTCAATAACTGCAAAGGATTTATTGATTACCGAGAGAAGTTCTATTCATGATAGAAGAACATATTTATGGACTTTGATTTCATTATTTAGATAGAAATGTTGAATATAAATTGGTTGCTAGTTACATGTGAATAGTATTTGGATATGTTCAAATATGGACATTGGAATGGCAGAAAAGGATGTCATAGAGCTACCAGAATTTTATTATGAAAAAGGCTTATTTTGTTGTCGAATGTGTACATGTATTCCTTTTGTTTTGGGGACCTATAGTAGAATTAGTAAATATCTAATTGTTATTTTTTGCGAGTGTAAATTATTTGTAGTACTTGTAAATGTCTCTTGATTTATTGCTATAGACTACCATAATGATTCTCTTTTGCAAGTATCTGAATCATTGCTTCCCTTTTACATGGTGTTATGGTTATTTCCATCTATTTTAAATGAAGAAAAAAATGTCCTCTTTCCATTCCATTTTTATTGCCTAAATATTCAGGAGGACAGACAAATCCAAGGTCCTCATTTGTCACACAGTAACTAGTTTCCTGCTCTTGTAGTTTGCAGGAAAGAACTCAAGTTGAACAACTTGTTCGATACATAGTGGAAGAAGCTCCAGATGATGCTGAGAAACAGCGTACTTTTAAGTAAGTGGCTGTCATATATACACACACACACACACACACACATATACGCACGTGTGTCCTAGCTACTCTACCCTGTACAAGATCCATATTGGACCATGATTATATTGATTTCAAAATGGAAGGCTTCTGATAACTATTTTATCTTTTTTTATTGCTTGAGCTTACAGGTTTCCTTTTGTTGCTTGTGAAATTTTCACCTGTGAAGTTGATATAATACTCAAAGCTTTGGTAGAGGATGAGGAGGTAGAATTTTTTATAACTTTCCACAAAGTTATTTTTTATCTTGACTTTGACAAGGTGGCTTTTACTTTGGGTTTCACAGCTTATGAACCTGCTCTTCTCTTTCTTGGATCCTGAGCGCCCTCATAGTACATCATTGGCAGGTTACTTCAGCAAGGTATGATTAGAATGATTTAAAAAGAGCATAAAATTTGGGAATTAGTTACATTCTGTCACCTATGATCATGCATAGCATGAATAAATTTAGAAAAAGAAGTAAACAGGAAAATGCTTAATGTGTTAGCTATTAAGACCTTACTGTCCTTTCAATGAAATAAACTTCTCACCTGTGATCATGCATAGCCCGCGATCATGTCCAATGTTATTGTGATTGGAAGCTGCTTTGAATGATGAGTCCAAAAAATTTGTATGAATTAATCCCCACTGTCATTCTTACCATGTATTTTCTCTTCATCTATACTTTTGATTTTTTATGTGTAATCCTCTACTTCTAGAAGTCAGTGCTTTCCTTGAGCTGAACGTAAATAATAATGGTCCCCATTGGTTAACCCATGCTTCTTAACTTGTCTGTCAGAAAAGTTTTTGTGGTTAACCTGCAACATCATTCCTACAATCATATTTCTTCAAAGATAAACAGTGTTGGCTTGACTAAAAATTATTATATGTTTGCTTCACTAAAATTTATTTAAAGTTATCTATGCTTTCTTCAATTTAAGGTATTATAGTTTGTTTTATATGGTGGTGTTTAATATCCAGATTTTCATAATTTTAGGTGGTTGTCTGCCTCTTGCTGCGGAAGACGATTCCTTTAATGAATTATGTACGAGTAAGTCATTTTTTTGTAAATATCCTCGGTTCTTATCTGCTTCTGTCCAGAAGTCTAGGTTCCGGTGGTCTTATGGACTCTATATGCCCAGTTAAATGTGCTTTTGGTTGTTCTTTGTGCATAACTTCTTGATATTTTTACTGTTGGTGTCAACATGAAAGGGGATGTTATGAGGTTGAGTGATGGAACCTGGAATTTGAATGACATTTTTGTGCGTGTGTGTGTGTGGGTATGTGTGCCTGTGTGGGGTAGGAAAAACTATATGTTAGTACAAATATAAATTAGGAATTCTTTAACTTTGTCATGTGTAGCCATGACTTGACAGAGGAAGCAATAGTTGTTTCAGGTAATTCAACCTATTATTGAAGAATATGGCTTCAGTAGGCATTAGGAAACTAATTTTACTGTAGCTTGGACCACACTCACTGTTTTTTGGACTTTGGACTTATATGAATTATATTTTCGTATACTGGTTCTCCATATGGATGGTTGGATATTTGGAGGCAGTGCTTACTGCTGAATATTTGAAACTCAAATCTTCGTGATATGATGTACTCATTTAATGCTCATCCAGGATCATCACGATATTATCAGGAAGCTTATTGACCTCATCAGAATTACATCTATCATGGAGGTTAGCTGTTCAATTTTTTCTTCTCGATGATATCACCCATCTGAAAAATCTGTGTTTTTCCTTTTGAGCAGGTTCTAATTCGTCTAATTGGTGCTGATGAGCACATATATACTAACTACTTGGACTCAATTCCATGGTTGGAAGATATGAATGTTTTGGAGATGATTGTGGATAAGTTCAGTTCATCAGTAAGTTGCATAGGGACTTGGTGGTCTTGCATAATAATGACTATTTCCTACTTCTCTTTAGTGCCTTTGGCTTTCATGTGTGAATGTTTAAGAGCCTGCCTTGGTTCATTTTGGAACACATGGAATTCAAGTCTGTTTACAACGAATTGGAGGGTTATTTATAGTAACAAAAGATCCATGCATCAGACTCTGTGCGCTTCCTTTGTGCATATTGAATTTGCGTGTTTCTTAAGTTCTTGCTACTTTACTGAACGAGCTCAAACACTAGTTTGCAGATTCCTTGATCATGGTGTCATGTTAGGAAGTCAGTGCCAGAGATTATTCATTTCATGATAAAATTTAAGTACTTTTTAAGGCTCAAAGTACCTGAACCACACATTATAGATAATGAATTTCCTGCCTATCAAAGGTTGACTTTAGCTGAACATACACACTTTTATTTCTTTTCACTGTTAATTTATCATAAAGAAATAGGCATAACTACAAATTTGCAGGACTGCGCTGGAGTGCATGCTAATGCTGCTGAAACACTTTGTGCGATAGCTCGACATGCTCCCCCGGCGTTAGCTTCGAAAATCTCCAGTCCAAGGTAAGATTAGCCATTTTCTCTTCTTTCTTCTTATTCCCCCTTTTCTTACCCTCCTCATATCTTGAACTGGCTTGCGTAACAGTTTTATAGGAAGATTATTCTGTCATGCTTTGGAGGAATCACGACCAAAATCCGTTTTGGTTAACTTGCTGTCTGTCTGCATATCCTTGTTAGACCCCAAGAGGCTAATGCCAGGAACATATCATTTGTACAACCGCCAAATGACTTATGGATCTGGAATCAGTGTAAAACCTGAGACAGTTGAAGGCATGTTGGTGAGCCTAGGTATTGTTGCTCAGGAAGCTGTGTTATGATTCCTAAATTGTAGAACATATAAGAAATTGTATATGAAATATCCTGCTACTTAAAAATAACGGATTTCAGCCTGAAATTTGTGAAAAATGCTTCTTCATGCACTCCTCACCAAGTAATTAGGCAAATCTCTTCTGTTGGAAAAACAAAGGAGGACATTGCACTTATTTCTGTTGAAATCCCGAATTGATTGAGAATAATTGATAAGGAATCCCCTTTCCATAGTTAGAATATATTGATTGATTTGTTACAGATTTGAAGAGATTGTAGGATAATTTTATTTCCTTTTTTCTTCCATCTTTGTACTATAAATGGGGACTCTTGCACTGTACAAAATTCAAGAAATATAGAAGAAACGTTCTGACTTCAATCTTCTCTATACTTCTACATGCTATCAGAGCTCATTATACTCTAACGAGCAATTCAATCCGATTAAAACTCAAAAAATTGAGCACACGAATTTTAAGATTGGTTTGCTCAAACGAGTCTTCATCTTGCGGAAACATGTTAAGGTATAAAATCTCACATCTAATAAAGACGAAAACATAGACTAATTTATAAGAGTTTTGGCTACTCTTCTTAACTAGGTTGATCTTTTAAGATAGAACTCCAATTCTTAATATGGTATCAGAGTCTAAGATCATCTTTTAATCCAACAAAATAATGATAGAAACCACCGCCGGTAGCAGAGGATCGACAACCTTTTACTCAATGGCGAATTTGAAGCAGCTACTACCACGGGTTCCGGGAAAAATTCATCATTCCAATTAACAGTTGAAAAATTGAATGGAAAGAACTTTCGAGAATGGGTTCAATCGATCAAGTTAATAATTGATCGAAAAGGGAAATTGGGTTATCTCACTGGAGAAACAAAAAAGCCTACTGCAACCAATGTTGTACATCTTTAAAAATGGAGGTAAGAGAATTCCATGGTTACTGCATTGCTCGTAAACTCCATGAAACCCGCCATCTGAAAAACTTGTTTCTACCAACTGCAAAGGATGTATGGGCTGCAGTCGAGGAAACGTACTTAGATTTCAAGAATTTATCCTAAATTTTTGAAATCAAGATACTAAACAGAGTGAACGAGATGTGATTGATTACTACCTGGAGATGACGACTTTGTGTCAAGAACTCAACTTGAGTTTTGAAGAAGAATGGAAATGCCCTAGAGATAGTGCTCGTTACAAGAAAAAAATTAGAAAACGAGAGAGGATACGAGTTCTTGGCCAGATTACATCGTGACAACTTAAGGGGTCGAATTCTTGGCCGTCGGCCATTACCCTCCATGAGGGAGGTCTTTGCAGAAGTCTGGCTAGAGGAAAATCATGTTGGAAGAGTTTGGTGGAGTGCTTGGGTCAAAAGCTCAAGTTTCAGCCCTATTATTAAAAGGTCTTGGGCTGATAGGTAATGGGCCGGTAAAAAATGGAATTGGGCTTATAAAAAATGGGGCCCAAAATTCATATGAGGTGTTAAAAAATTCTGGTGTTGGGCCTGAAGTTATGGGCCTTTACTCGAAAGGGGCAGCAAATGGGTCAATCCGAAAACGACAACGGGGACGATCCTGTTGTGAACATTATCGGAAGTCGGGACATAAGGAGGACACATGCTGAGATTACATGGGAAACCGACTAATTGGAAACCAAGACAAAACAATAAAAGCCGTGGATACCAAGCATCGATCGATCATCAAACATAAAAACCCAAGGTACAAAACAACCAGTTTAATTCCGAACGGATAGAGCAAATCTACAAAATTGTCTCTAGTCTTTAACTACCTGGTCAAACTTCCACGAATGGTTTGTTAAGTTCCCCGACATAAAGGTAATTTTTAGAGAGCCCTAAAATCCACCACTCAATCTCAAACTCCCTGGATTATTGACTCCGGAGCATTCGATCACATGACGGACTTTTATCACTTGTTTTCCTCGTAGTCACCATGTGCTGGTAATCTTAAGGTTAAAATTGCAGATGGATCACTCTCTTCAATCACAGGAAAATAGAGTATTCAAATTTCTGATTCTATAACTCTAGAATCGGTCATTCATGTTCCAAATTTATCCGATAATTTATTATCAATAAACCAGCTGACAAAAAATTCCAACTATTCTGCTAAATTCCTTCCATCTCATTGTGTTTTTTCAGGGCCAATGCTAAGGAGCGTGAAGGGCTCTACTATTTTGAAGAAATTGATGTGAGTAAACAACGTCAAATTACACTTTGAAATTCTACATTTGTCCCTAAAAATAGTGAAGTTATGTTATGTCATTTGAGAATGGGTCACCCAAATTTTCAATACTTGAAACGTATATTTCCTTCTATTTTTCCAAATGTGAAATCTGTGAACGTGCATCATTCACGAAATCCACGTACAAACTAGCAAAACCATTCACCATCATTATGCCATAATGATTTATAGGGACCCTCACGAACCCCGAACCGTACTCATGCAAAATGGTCGTTACATTTATTGACGATCACACTCAAATCTATTGGGTTTACCCGCTAAAAGAAAACTCCAACATTCGGTCTGTGTTTATCAATTTCCACTCTATGATTCAAACACAATTTCAAAAAAAAATTCCAATGCACTGATAATAGCACAGAATACTTCATGGGAGACTTCCTTCACACACATGGAATAATTTATCAAAGCTCGTGCGTCAACACTCCCCAACAAAATGGGATGGCCGAACGCAAAAATAAACATCTTCTAGAGGTAGCTCGTGCCTTGATGTTTACTGCAAACATTCCTAAATATTCTGGGGAGATGCTATCCTCACATCTACATATCTAATCAACATAATGCCTAGTCGAACTCTAAATTTCGAAACACCGTTCAAAAATTTCAAAAAATCTTCCCTACCTCGTCTTAGCTCCAGTTGGGTGCATTGCATTTGTTCATGTTTATCCTCGGGAGTAGCAAACTTGATCCAAGAGCCTTAAAATGTGTTTTCATTAGATATTCTCTGACTCAAAAAGGCTATAAGTGCTATGATCCTTCCACAAATAAGATTTTTGTAAGCCTGGATGTCACATTCTTTGAATCTACTCTTTACTTTCAAAAAGCCTCTCTTCAGAGGGAGAAGTTGCATGAAGATCTTTCTCCTCCTGAACCTACCATAAACATCAAATCTATCACTTCACCTAGTTCTAATTTGCCATTAACATGAGAAACTTGAACTTAGGTGACGATGTAGGAAAGCAAAGTGATAAGGAGATACTAGTTTATTCAAGGAAGCCAAAATCAAAGTACAAGGAGAATCTCACACCCGAAGCACCCAGAGTCAGAACCGTTGATAGCTCCAGATCCTCGTCAACCACTAGAATTCTCTTATGTTAACCTACCATTGCTCTCAGAATACAAACTCGGTCATGTACTCTCCATCACATTTCAAAATTCATGTCTTATAATAATGCTTTATCTGCATGATTTCGTACTTTTATATCTCATCTTGACGGTATAGAAATTCCAAGAGATATTCAGGAAGTCTTGAAAATTCTGAAGTAGAGAGAAGCAGTATCGGAGGAAATGCGAGTACCGAAAAAAATGAAACTTGGAAGGTGATGGACTTACCGAAAGGAAAGAAACCAGTTGGGTGCAAATGAGTATTTAACTTGAAATACAAAGCTGATGGGACAATAGAAAAGCATAAAGCTTGATTGGTCGCAAAAGGTTACATACAGACTTACGACATTGATTACATAGAAACATTTGCACCAGTGGAAAAGTTGAATACAATTTGAGGGCTTCTATCGTTATCAGCCAATTTGGATTGATAACTCTAACAACTAGACATTAAAAATGCATTCTTGAATGGGGAGTTGGAAGAAGTCTTCGTGACACTACCACCAAACTTTTGCAAAGTTAATGAAAAAAGTCATGTAAACTAAAAAGGTCTTTATATGGACTCAAACAATCTCCAGGAGCATAGTTTGATAAATTTGCAAAAGTATTGAAGAGCCAAGGATATCACTAAGGACAGTCGGATCACACTATGTTTATCCAACCATTCGAAAATGGTACTTAAGCGATTCTAATCGTATATGTCGACAATATTATCCCAATAGGTGATAATATAGTAGAGATGGAAAGACTAAAGAAGAGCTTAGCCACCGAATTTGAATTGAAGGACTTGGGATCAATGCGATATTTCTTGGGAATGGAAGTTTTTATGTAGATTAAAAAGAGGCATCAGTATATCGCAACGAAAATATGTTCTCGACCTTCTTACCGAAACCGGCATGTTAGGATGTAAACCAAGCGATACCCCTGTGCATGTAGGAAAGAAAACTCAAGATGGAGGAAATCCAGTAGAAACTAACAGATATCAAAGACTAGTTGGAAAACTTATCTACCTATCACATACAGACCTGACATTGCATGAACAGTTAGTCAGGTAAGCTAACACATACATTCTCCAAAGGAAAGTCACCTAGAAGCTGTCTACAAGATACTCAGATACCTTAAGGGCTCCGTGGGAAAATGACTACCCTAAAAAATGGTGAAAGCAAAGAGGTTGAAGTCTTAACAGATGCACAACTATTGGTTACTATACCTTTGTATGGGGAAATTTAGTAACATTGAGAAGTAAGAAACAAAATGTCGTAGTTAGTAGTATTGGGGTTGAGTTTAGAGGTGTTGCACAAGGAATATATGAAGGGTTGTGGTTAAGAAAGCTCTTGGAATAATTACATGTCACAATAAAGTTTCTAATCAAACTCTATTGTGATAATAAAACAACAATCAATATTTCCCTTAATCTTATTCAGCACGATCGAACTAAACATGTAGAGGTGGACCGACACTTTATAACTGAAAAAGTTGAAGGAACGATCTGTATGACCTATGCCCCCACACAAGAATAAACTACGGATACCCTTACCAAAGGACTACCTAAACAGAAATTCGTTCTACAAGTTAGATATGATCAACATTTACGATCAAGCTTGAGAGAGAGTGTTGAAATCACGAATTGATTGAGAACAATTGATAAGGATTCCCCTTTCCATAGTTAGAATATATTGAATCATTGATTGATTTGTTGCAGATTTGTAGAGATTGTAGGATAATTTTATTTCCTTTTTTTCTTCCATCTTTGTACTATGAATAGGGACTCTTGCACCGTACAAAATTCAAGAAATAAAGAAGAAACGCTCTGACTTCAATCTTCTCTATATTTCTACAATTTCATTGATATATTCCCCTTGTTAAGCTTTCTCAAAAAGCTGATCAGACTAGGGAAGTCCCAGTTTTTCAAGAATGATGCTAGCTTGTTTCTTTCATTACCTATTTTTATTTTGATGTAATAGAAAGAACCAACATGAACTTGAAGCTCTTGGTCTAGCAGTCTTGTTGTCTAAATTTTTACATCTACATTTATGAGGATAAATTAGATATTATTTGGATGTATTTTTATTGCTTAATGAGGTGGTGATAGACTGATAGTGATGCATAAAGAAATCTTTCTCCTGCCTTTATTTTGTAGGCAATATACTCAAGCTTTTGGATCTTTCATCCGAAGATATGGTCTTGCTAACTACATATGGAAAGTTGCAGCCTCCTCTTGGAAAGCATCGTTTGAAGGTTTTTTTTCATTATTATTTCTGAAGGAACTAGAATTTCTTTTTTGATGTGGATGTAATTTTATATTGACTGTGTGTACAATCACATTTTCCCCCTGAAAATTAGAAGTTCCTAGTAATTCAGTTTATTTATGCCAGTTACAATTTGTTCTTACTTCCTTGCTAAAGTGTTCTTAAATAAGAAGACATCAACTCTCTAATCATCTTTGTGTGTTTTAATATATTTTTTCCATTTTCAGTCATTCTTTTCACTGCTACACCCACATCCATGCCCCAATATTTTTTTGGAACAATCAGATCTAAATGTGAATGGTGGGTCTTTCAGATTATAGAGTTCATCTCAGTCTTGTTGACTGTTAGTAGTGAAGCTGCAGAAAAGGAATTGATTCGCCTTGGCTCTTTAAAAGGCATTATAGAATTATTTTTTGAGTGAGTTTCTTGCCTCACTCCAGCTTCTAATTTCTGTGGAAAATAAAATTTCTGAATACTCTAATTTCACCTCGCGTTGATTTTAGGTATCCATACAATAACTTCTTACACCACCATGTTGAGAACATTATAGTATCTTGCTTAGAAAGCAAGAACGCGCATTTTGTTGAACATCTTCTTGAAGAATGTAATCTTCTTGGGAAGATTCTTGAAGCAGAGAAGAATTTCACGTTGGATGCTGATAAAAATAAGGTAATAGTCAACTCTCTTGAATATCTTGAGTTGTATTTTTGAATTTTTTCTGCACCTATCTTTTCTTATACTTTCAGGATTATCATTTATTTGTTCTCATTCAACTTATATTGTGGTATTCTAAACATTGGCCAATAGTTGAGAATTATACAAGAATAATTTTGTTGAAATGTGTCTTGCAGCCAACCGTTCCTGCTGAGGGTAGAAGACCGCCCAGGATAGGGAATATTGGACACACGACTCGCTTTGCTAACAAGCTTATCCAAGTAGGGAATAACAACAGAGACGTACAGACTTTTTTGCAGGTTTTCCACATCTTCATTTTTCTGTCAATGCTAACATCTATCAGTTTGTGTAGGAAGTTAATTAGTATGAAGCATCCTCGCTACCTCATCATCCCGTAAGGAAAAGAAATGTTTATTATAAATCACCCATTTATGAAATCTTTGACAAAGTTCCATTTTTACCAACACTGACTGATAGTTGTGTTTTAACTTTTTCTGTTTTAGGTCAATACAAGCTTATAGTTTTAATTCTGGAATTTGTGTGGCTCTAATTAGTGCTCAATATTTATTTTTTAAGATATCTTAAGCGGATGTTTGATGTTTGAGTGAACTCATAACTGCATGGGATAATTTCAACGACAATCTTGCAATGTAGCAAGATTATATTACCTGAACTATTTGTGCCAGATTCTGTCTGATACTTTTTTGAGGCTTCTCTTGCAATTCCGCTTGCCAGAAAAATAGTGAATGGGCTGATTGGTATTCAAATGTACTGCTGAAGCGCAATGCAGTGGAAAATGTTTTCCAGTGGGCATGCGGGTGAGTGTTTGATTTTCAGCTATGACTTTTTTCCATAGTGTCTGCAGCCGATTTGCCATTTTTATACCCTGAATGATGTGATATAGAGTGGTTGGTTTCCTTGTACACAGGTGTAAAAGGCTCACAGTACGTATTTGTGTTGTACATTCCATTCTGTCTTGTTTGCTTTAGTAGTCTATGTTCCCTGTTGAGCTAGGGCATTTGCCCCATGTTAAGATAGAACTTTCAATCTTCAATCAAGCTTCATACAGCTGGTCTTAAAATGCAAGGTCCTATAACTTCTGTCATTTCTTCTGGGAAGAGCAAGTAGGAGTCTTGGATGGTGCGTGTCTATGAGAAACACTTATTAAGAAAACTGAAATGGTGGAAAAGTAAATCTAAGCCAGTTGTTTGGATATTGATGCCATTAAGACACATTTGAATATTTGAGACTGAAAAGGTTCTTTAAGACTTTTTATCGTTCATCATCTGCTCTGATGCTAACAACTAGCATTTAAATTCTTAGAAAAGATGATTTTGACAAAAGGAGGCGGCCTATTAAACAAATAATTGTATTCTGCTGAGGAAAGGTCTATCGAATTGTAATGGGTGAATAATACTTATTATAGTGGTGCCTGTTATATTTCATTCTAATTGTGCTTGATGTCAGTGCTAATAGTTGTAATTGCATTATCGATTTACTTGTAATGGCATCCCTGTATTGACTTTTGCTTGCTGAAATTACCTAGAGTCCAGAATTTTTTGTGTAGACCTTAACTTTTCTTCTTAGTTTTTGTTTTTATTGTATACGTGTTTCTTTATATCCACTGTTGCAGGAGGCCTACAACACTACATGATCGGACAAGAGACAGTGACGATGATGATTACCGAGATAGGGATTATGACGTTGCTACTTTGGCAAATAACTTGAGCCAGGTCTTTCGTTATGGAGTCTCTAACAATGATGATATTGATGAGGTACTCTATTTGACATTATAAAGTATTCCATCTTTTTGTTATTTTCTATTTTATCCATGTGTGCATTTGTTATGGCACACGTAAGAAATCAAATGTTCGGAGCATTAATGAATATCGAAAACGGGACCTCTCCGTCTAAAATTTTGAGATGATGGAATTATCTGTCGATAGTGGACTTTCTAATGCCCAATATCTTGTTCTTTAGACATTTAGCACCTTTGCTCTTTCTACTCACTGTTATATAGGAACTTGTATACATTGGATTTGGTACTTTTTAAGTTATGTTAATAGTCGATTGCCATGAGCTATGCTCACTTGATGGAGGTGAATATGATAATATAGCCGATGAATTATTGTTATAGATCCCCTTGATTCCAATTTGAATGTCTTGAATTGACCTTGCTCAATTATTTCGGTATGAGTTGAAAATGTTGTGTTCTGTGCATTTTATTAGTTGTGGTTTTTGCATTAGTACAATGTGTACTTAAACAACAGTCTCTGTTCACTGTTTGCAGGTTCATGGTTCACTTGAGCGAGATTATGAGGTATACAGCTCTTGGTTTTGTGCCTTGGTTCATTATTTATTGTCTTCTCCTTGGTGTCATTTTAGATATTGTACTTACATCTCGATTCCTATATGCTATTATTGAATTGTCTTTCTACTCTAAAAACCACAAGTCGTGTTATGCATCTTTGCCGTATGTACACGCAGCAAAGGAATCGTGTTCATCGTTCCAATGGATCACATTTCTCACAGTGCCTTTTGTTTGTTGCACTAATCTGTTTGAGACTTCCGGATAGCAGATTCTTCTGTTCTTTGTAATAGGGGTACCCTGGTGTCATATCCATGCATAGTGGACGATGAGAGAAAAGTAATTACAACATGCCAGCCAATGACACATGGATCCCTTACTGTTTACTATAGGGAAAAAAACTATAATGAGTTGATGGCAATTACTTCATATTGTTGTTTGTCCTCTTTTCTATAAGGCTCTTGTTTGGGTGAAACAACTTTGATATAGTCCTAATATGAATCTTTGTAGGACGTGTACTTTGATGATGAATCTGCTGAAGAAGTCATTTCTTCCCTTCGATTGGGAGATGACCAGGATAGGTAGGTGGATATACTTGTTTGCTTTGATTTTCTTCTGTATTTGTCTCAAAATGAGAAATGAAAGTTGCATGAATTTGCATCGGGCTCTTAGCTGTATAAAACTTATTTCCTTGATTGTGTCCATAATCCATTCCATGTTTGTTGCTTGTACTGGTGCCTTTTGAAATTGGAGTAGTTTGTTGGTCGATTTGGAAAGATATTGAAAAGCTATAATTTTTTGTGTTCATAACTTATTCCAAAGAGACATTTTAGTATATTTTTTTAGCTGAAAAGACTGCATTTTGCAGCTTTAGTTATACTATTGAGTTGCGACTCTTCAAGAGCCACTGACTTAAATCAGTTCTAATTTTTCTTTGATGTGGACACTGTCAATGAAGACTCAAACTATATAGATGCCCTCTGGATTTGGGCTCATCTTGAGTGCTTGCCTGTGGGCTGTGATGACTTTGCCTTGATTATTTTCTAGTTGCTAGACACGTTTCTCTTTGCTGAACAGAGAGATTATAGTAATTCATCTTAGCTGAGAAGACTGTATTTTGCAGCTTTAGTTATCCTAATTAAGTTGCAATTCTTCAAGAGCAACTAACTTAAATCAGTCGTTCTAATTTTTCTTTGATGTGTACACTGTAAATTAAGACTCTACACAGATACCCTCTGGATTTGGGCTCATCTTGAGTGCTTGCCTGTGAAGACTTTGCCTTTTAAATGATTATTCTCTAGTTGCTAGACACGTTTCTCTTCGTGTTTTGCAGTGGGTCGCTTTTGACAAATTCCGACTGGTTTGCATTTGAGGATGAAAGAATAGTTAATGAGCCTCCAATTGATCCAGTTCCTTCCCCTTCTTCCAACATCGAGGAGCATGAGGTTGTCAATGGAGGAGCTGATGATGAAGTAAATGTTGATGAAGATGAAGATTTGGCAGACACTGCAACATCTGAACAGCCTGAACTAAAACCAAGTTTAGCCGATCCTGCACTGAACAATCTATCTGAGAACTCGACAGAAAGAGAAACAAGGGTTAGTGAGAAGCCACCCGAATGGGTTGAATGGAGGGTAGATTCTGATTTAGTTGAATTGTCTGATCCAACCTCGACTTTACCTCCAAATTCACCAGAATGTGAGCTTCATGTGGAATCTGATATTCAGCCTGATAATGCTGGCTCAGATAAAGCAGATGCTTCCCAGTCCTCTGTTACTGCATCCGTGGAGAATTGCAAGAGTGATGGTGGAGGAGGATCGTCCAATTTAATAAAGATCGACTTAGGTGCCAACATTTCCCAATCTGCAGTAGCAGGAGAAGGGATCTCGAACACTGGAAATGTGGATTCTCTTGCTAGTACAGAAGGCTCAACTGGACATGTTACTGAATCCGAAGAGAAAAATTGATGCAGAAAATAAATGTAGATCCTTATGTCCAGTAGTAAAGCTGTCCATTCTTTGGGTGGGAGGATTAACTATGGGGATGCTGATGCTGCTTGACTGATAGACGTAGTTCTTGGAGTACATCTCACCTTCCCATTTCAAGCCCAAGTACAGCTGATTCTGTAGGCTGGTTCCTCTTTTTTTTTTTTTTTTTCTACTTAGCATATTACTAGGTGAATCGAAACTTACTCGACCTTGTTTATATCATCCCGCTATCCTTTTCCTTGTCCAAGTGGCTTTTAGTTTCACAAATGTATGTTCTGCGCAATAGTGTCAAAATGACCTTTTTTTATTGATTAAAGCATCAGATGAGCTCGTTTGCTTTTCTTCAATGACACTGTTGATTTTGTTGAACAGAAAAATTACGTGGTAGTTGATGTAAAATAAAACGAATAAATGTTATTTACAACTCTATGGCACCCTTGCAGACATGTTCAGTTGTTCGACGAGAATTACAGGGCTGTCATATGTGATTTTGGGCATGTCTTATCCTTACCCATATCAAGACTCACCTAACGACATTGGTGGGAGGCACATTTGGTTACTTGGATCACGAATACTTCTATCTGGACAACTTAATGATACAAGTGATGTTTATGCGTTGACGTTGTTCTTTGCTAAACTCGTAACTAGAAAACGAGCTGTCTCTTCCAACACTGATCAAGGTTTAGTATTTTGTTTTCAATCAGCAATTAAAAAGAACTATTTGTTCGAAGTTTTGGAGAGGCAAATTGCAAGCCAGAGTCGCGAAGAAGAGATTCTTGCAGTTGCTAAGCTTGCAAAAAAGTCCAAAATTCAGTGCACGAAAAAGGCCATTCATGAAGCGTGTGGCAGCTGAACTTGACAGGCGGCTTAGCAGGATAAACGAGGATTCAATATGGAAACCAACTTCACGACTTGCTTCTTGTTCCCCAAATGAAACCTCTTTCAGTTACACAAACGACACAGTTTCAGAGGATGATCAAGATATGCTATAGAAAATCAGCTTTACTTCATGTGAATGGTGATTGATATTATTATATTCTCAGGTTCTACCTTCTTATAATAAATGCACAATTACAAATGACTAGAAAAATATAAAAGTTTACACGATCTCATTCTTGTAAACTATTTCAGCACGAGGAAATAGTTCAGAGAATGTGAAAAGTTCACAAAGCTCCCTCGCCATTCATAGAGAACAAAAGAAAAAGAAAAAAAAAAACTGAGATATGTCCCATGCCAGAGTGCCAGTCACTGAGGCAGTTCAAGGTCCGGTCTTCGATCGAGTGCTTCCACAGTAGAATCATCTGGAAAAGCATCTGGATAGGTCTCTAAGATCTTTGCCTTCATGCTCCTAGCAATTCATAACAAACATCATAATTTTATTACCCGTAATAATCTCCAAAATGAATGTTTAGTTAGAAATCTGATGACAAATGAGTTCAGGTGAAAGATGAAACTTGTTTTACCAGAAGTATAATAATACAGCTAAAGACAAGAACTTACCGGCTAAAAGACAGCAGAAAGGAGATCATACCCACATAAAACAGCTTTTATAAGATGACCGTTTCACTTAACTGTTATCTCTTACTCATATTTCAGTCAAATAAAATTAGTTGGTTGGATGCCGAAGTCTAATTATTTTCTTTCTTCTCAGCATAAGACATAATATTAAAATGTTCTAACCATTTATTTGATACGTATAACTCTCACAAGTCACATTTCATACTTGCATTTGTCATGAGAAAGCCACGGATCCCTTGTCAATCAAGAAACTGAGAGAGCAAAAAAAAAAAAAAAAATATCAAGGCAAATCCAAATGAATTCATCGGTTTGCAAGAAAAATATTTATTGGGGATTACCAAATCATACAATAGCTCTGGGAGGATTCAAGAGCTAAGTTTACTTCGTTTGCAAGAACGAAAAAAAATTATGGGGATAAGCAAAAAGGCATACAAGAACTCTGGGAGGACTTAGGGTTGGGGAGGACTAGTAGACTCCAATTGTAGGGGCAGCATAACATGAACTTTTGATTTTCAAGCAGACAGTTGTTTACTAAATGAGACTGGAACTCAAGAAGAGCTAGATCCAAAGAATGTCTAGGAATAACCTAGCCTTAATTTCTAATTCAATTATGTTGTACCTCTGCACATGTGGAATGTCCTATCAAAATTATGTTCGACGTCGATTATTTAATCAACATATGGTAAATGATGAATTGATACATGTTGTTCAGTCATAGATTTATAGATGTAAATGTTTAGCTCGATCACATGGCTGACATCATCTAACCAACCTTGGATGAGGGTAGATGAAGGTTCATTGACTTCTAGTTCAGTCTAAAACGGGCTAAAAGGATTTTAATCCTATACTTGGACGTAGCAAACCACTCCCTCAAGAGTTCCCTAAGCCGCCTAATGGCCAAAGCACTATTGGAATTGTCACTTAAGATGTCAACCGAAGTATAAGGCTTTTCCTTCAGAATAGAAAAGTGGCATTCATCCAATGTAACATATTACTCTCATAACCATAAACACACAGCCACCAAACCCTGGAAACTGTATCTCCAAGGCATGCAGTTCAAAGGCTCATCAGATCAACCGACAAATTAAGACAGTCACAGACCAAACCAACTACTATAAGAGTAATGCTATTTAACTTCACTGAGGTTGCAATTCCAATCTAAGTGGCATTGATGTGGCAGCCTATCATCTAGCGCCACCTAGACTAGGGTTGCAACCCTAATGGGGTTACATAACATTATTTCTGCTATAAATATAGGGCGCTAACGACCTCCAGGAGACAATTTTGCTTCCATCAAGCCAAAACTCCGCTAATCACCTTAGACATCCTGATTTTAAGTACTCTCAAGAACCTTAAGGATGCACTAGTGCGTTTGTTCAATGTTACTGATAGCATGTTAATTAAAACTTGAAAAACTTTAAGATAGTTCGCCATTAAATTACATTGCTCAAATCTGCTAAAAGTTTAGCTTACTCCAGTCATTTTAACCAAATTTTCTTTGACATGTAATCTGCAGAACAATTTTACAGGAACTAAATCATCTCGATCATACGTTGTGCGTCTGAATCAACACAAGTCAAGGCCAATACAAAATTATGTCATAGAGAAACTAAAATTTACCCAAATTCGTGATGATTGAATTCCACAACAAGGTTGTTTTTTCGTCAAACTACGGAAAAAAAAAAAAAAAAAAAGAACGTTCAGAGTTAATACCTCAGTTTCATAAAAATGTAATCAAGGTCCGATTTCATGGATCGTAGTACACGGGTATTCCTGGAGAAATCTGGAGAAACTTCCGCAAAGCAATTCGCCGAATAATCATTAAAGTGGGATAATACTGCATTACTATCCTGCAACCTTCCCAATCTATTTTTGGGAGAAATGGAAACATAAATCAATTAGAAAAAAGTATCTTATACACACATCATACGTACATAGAACAAGTGCGTATATGTATATACATACATGAGGTGTTGGGATTGTTTGACAGCATCCAAGTCCTGGGAATCAACTAGGGTTTTGAGCTCTCTGGAAATTTCTTCCGATGCTGCTCTTATGGATTCTTTTTCCGATTGATCCATTTTTACGCTTCTGTATGTGAATTTGGGGCTGGGAATTTGCCCTTGGGAAAAATTCACAACTACTTTATCTATCCAAAATCAAAAATTAAATCCCAGAATAGTAAAAATCAGGTTTTTGATAAATTAATTAATTATATTTCACAATTATTATATTAAATTAAATATTTAACTATAATATAACATAATTAATCCACCCATCCACACGTGCATCTCCACCACCACCACCACCACCGCTTCGACGACTTTCTCTCCGGTC
>CAIGRF010009417.1:39948-63458 GCA_903798235.1 Fraxinus ornus | reverse complement strand
TAAAATGAATAAATAATTAATATTCTGAATAAATAAATTACTAAAAAGAAAAAAATAGAAGAAAATGATTAAATACTGTTTATTTGGTGTAATGGTTGGAGTTGAATTTTAGTTTGGTGCAAAATGGTGCAAAATTTGATGCAGCGTTGAAGATGACCTTAGGTTAGGACTGGTGCACGGATCATTTTAAAAACGAAAAACTCATATATCCTTTTATGAATTGTTATTAAATTCAGATCGGCCCAGTCGAAGGGCCCGTTGAACCGTGACCCGGATCTTTGACCGGGCAGGATAGGATGATTTTATAGATTAAAATAATTTAATTTTACTTCATTCTATTATATCAAGTAATTATTTTATGGACTTACTACGTATGACAAATTTGATTTTAGTTAAGAAGAACTGAATATATAATGACATAAATTTTTTGTTATAACTAATAAATGGTTTCTATATAACAAAAATGAGAATATTATTATATTTTCATATAAAATACAAAATTATAACTCAAAGTCTAACCATTATCGCTAATAAATAAGTTTACAAAATCACAAATTTAAAGATATAAAAATAATTAGTGGCAAATAACTTAAAAATTTTAATTATCTCAAAGAAAAATATTTCATATTATAAATAATTCTTAAACAATGACGCACTGGTCCGACTACCGATTCATTGGTCCAACCAATAACCGATGATCCAGTACCTCGTTCGAGTCGATGTCCAAATCGAATCTAATAACTATGATTTATCTTTTAAGATTATATCCATTTATCAATGACTGACTTTGAGGTATTTTAAACTTGAAATATTAAGTTGAAGACCTTTTAACCAAATTCTCCTTCAATATGATTATTTGCATTGAACCCTCTTCTTCCCTTGCACAAGAAAGCACTAAAAGAACAGCAAATTTGGTCAAAGTTTATCATTACTTGACACCATAGTCCCTTCTCTGAATCTTGAACCTCGCATTGTCTTTATCGCTTTGATAAACCCAATATTCTAAGCTAACTTTAATCTTTTTTTTCTTTAACACAACAGTGCTGACATGAAAAGGATTCAAATTGCACGCTTGCCTGAATCTCTGTCTTTCTCACCAGAAAAAGGAGAGTGAGAAAGGGAACGTTGAGAAAGAAAGTGCAGGGGACCATATGAACAAAAAGGAACAATTCTGGCAGCACTCTGTACTGTACCAGAATGAAAGAGACATCTGTAAAGACTACCTCGATATTCGATTGCTCGTTTGGATTTAATTACAAGCTAGTGTGATAAAAACAAGTAGTGGATACTAATTGCAAATTGTGTAGTTAATGGAACGCAAACATGGGCTATGTATTTGTCATGAACCATGCTACAATGCCCAAGTTGGTTGACAAAAGGCGCCACAGATTCCCTCCAATATGGGGGTGCCACATCATTTGGGCACCCCCCTTTTGTCAACCAACTTGGGCAAAATAGCATTACCCATTTGTCATAGTCTAGTAGAATTTCAAACTCCCTCCAATGAAATTTTCTGTTTGTGCCAGAAACTATACAGAATACTCACATGAGGTGCCACATGTGATTTAAATATTGTGAAAATAAAATGGAGCCCACCTCGTGTGTATTCTGTATGATTTCTGGCAAAAATTCCTTCTGTACATATAGATGTTATCCCCTCCAATTCATAAGCAATATCGAGTTAGAATTTGTGAATATGAAATAAATGCAGTAGAGACCCAATGATGGTCGAAAAGTGAACATGTAAATTTACGAAAACAATGCATGTGTCAAGCTCCCAATGTTGGACGAAAAGTCTTAAAACATATAAATTTACGAAAATAATGCATGCGAACATTACTGACTTTTGAATTAGTTGAACTAGATGGACAGGACATACATCCAAACAGATACGAGGTCAAGTTCAGAACCTAGTTATATGTTATATGTGCTTTCAACAAAGTAGAACAAGTACATAAAAAAAGCTAAAGCTACCGAATGTTGCAAAGTCTTAATGCTCATCTATTGCATTTAGACAAAGGACCAGTTTACGAACATGAAAGCAAGGCAGTGATTGGAGTCATCGTCGTTCAGAACCTTCCACGCAATGGCTTGTTCATAAGCGATAGGCCTGCCCATGCTCGAAACACACACTCCTGCTGGCAGATAGGTGAATCCCTGTATTACAAGAAAAATAATAAGCAAACACAGTGAATCTTCTTGCTAAAAACAACGGAATCAGGATTGCAGTGAGATTTTGAAAATAAAAAATTATCAGACGAATTGAGGGACTAACCTGCTGCATTATCTTGGAGAACTCTGAAAGGAGTAGCTTTCGGCCAGTTTCGTCCAAAATCCTCTCGAGCATTATATCCTGAAGTGCCACAAGTGTAGTCTCAAGCATGTCGAGACCTGCCTGGTTTGCAAATGTGAAAACCGCAGACGCCTGCAACCAGAAGTTAGTTGGTCACGTAGTGTTCTCTCTCTTACTCAAAACATAAGCCTAGAAAGAGAATTAAGGATAAAAAAAATTGGCATCACTAACATTCATTTTGACAGAGCAGCACATAATAGCATCACTATGATGCCACAGTTGTTTCAAAACACCATCACCAGCTTCCGAATCAATCTGAAGGAATTCTCCCCCGGTGTGCATCCTGAATACAAAACAGGCATTAGAAAAGCACGAGAATTTGTCTACTGAGGACGAACGTTGGCTTTATATCCATAGTTTGTATTTTAAATATTTTATTCAGAAAATCTTTCATGGCAAAATCACTGCAAGAATAGAAGAATCCAATATGCAACAGGCTCGAATAGTCAAGCTTGTAAACAATCACTGAGGTCCATAATTTATCAAAGCTTAATTTAGTAGAAGGCTTATGCTTTCTTAGTACATCAAGTACACTCTAATGATGCATCTTTGTTGTACTGCTTGGAGCCTTGTTATGCTATCTATATTTTGTGTTATAATTCCTATTATTTCTATTAGATAAAGAATAACAGGTGGGGCTTTTTTTATCATAGAGTGAGAGCCTTGACATCTCAACTGTAACTTTCTTCTAATTTTTAGTGAAAATGCGGTGAAGAGTGGACATAGTTCTCACATTGAAAGCGAACACTGCAAGTGTCTGTGTTTGTGTTTTTGTGTGGGTGTGTGTGTGTGCGCGCTTCGGTTTTGTTACACTTAGTTTTGCTCTTAAATTTAGTAAGGTCTAATCCACATAACAATCTCTAAATATGAATCAATTATATAAAGTTATACCTATAGCTCCTGCAAATCCACCGTGCCAATGTAACAGCCTCTGGTGAACCAGGAAGAGTCTTCGGTACCATTTGGGAGCTGAGTCGAGATGGAGAAATTGCCATAGCAACTCTCTGAACAGAGCTCACAATACTACGCACGTATCGACGGGCCATAGCAGCTACAGTGTCTTGATAGTGATTTTCAAAAGTAAATTGGAATGCGATAGTCAAAACGGACCTAAGACTCTGATTACACGAATCGACTTCACCAGCTGTACGAGCTCCACTAGGTCCCACCTCAAGGGTAGATGCCAAATCCAATGTCCGAGTTGCTGCAGCCCCATCCTTCATCATGATCGAGATAAAATTATTATACAACCTGAACAAATACAACAGTCACTTGAAATTTAATAACATTTGAAAGTAAAAGGTAACCCAACTGTTTTAGCATCCAACGGTATAACACGAAAACCAGATGGAAGCAAAGGAGCATCATCACCGAATGATTCATCAATTGGTGCAAAGACGAGCTGAGCACAGGCACCGGAAGTTGACTCATCAACCCCATTACATAGCTGCCATGGTTACAAAATTAAATCAATATCATAAAAGTTACATGGACCAAAGTCTCTGTCTTTTTATTTACAATTCAAAAAAAAAAAACATGTCTAATTAAACAGTGAACAAACCTGTAACAAGTACATGTCCCGTGACAAAGCTATGTCCTCTGGTGAGAATGCATGACCCTCTAAGCGAACCACCTCCAAGAACTAGGGTCAAACAAAAAGATTTCACAGATCATTATAGTGACAAAAAATGTCAATGCAAGACTTAGACGTGCATGTTTGGTATGCATACTAGACAGGACTGACTAGCATAGTGGACAAAATTTTAGCTTCTATTTCTTCCTTGATTAGTCGAGTGCTATGAGATCCTTCCTACCGAACATGTTAGACTTGTACTCAATGTCAAAGACAATCATGTTGGGTACCTCTTCGTGCTCTACAGTCTGGGCAAGAGGTAAAATGACTTGGCTGCCAGGAAACCCGCTAAGCCTTGCACAAGGAACTGCATAAGGACTAGCTTTAAGAGATGCGGCAGAATAAGCGTCGACCTCATAGTCAGCCCACTCAGAACGATGCTCCCTCAAAAAACGAATAAGCAATGCAGGGGGGACATTCTGTGTAATAAATTACCAAAAAGTAAACAACATTATCTGTCAACACACTGCAACTGCCAACTGTAAACAAAATAAGTTGGAAACAGCCTTCTTGTAAATCACTCAACAAACCCTATTTCATCCTTGGAAAATTAATATATGAAAACAAACCTGAACAAGCATTGATGCTCTAGCACAAAGGACGCCCCCAAAAGAAGGGAGCATGGACAGAGTGTTGTGCTGGGAACCAAGAAATTTGCTCGGAGATGAATTTATGGCAATGGTTACATCTTCCACCCCATCACCACCCAGGATCGACCAACCATCATCGACAAACCCATTAACAGCATCATTAAATCCCCTGATACAGTCCTAAAATTGTTAAACGTCGAAAAACAAGTAAATGGAAACCTTTCAAAGCTACATCAGAATTATATATGAAATACCTGTACAATAGATAACTACTTCAACAGGAAAAAGGGAATAAGTTTGTATATTACCAGTGTGGTGCCACCAAAGTACCCCCCTCGTCTTGAAAGAATACTTTGGACAATATTTAGGTTCCGTTTTTATCTTTTTAAATTGATGATATCCATAATGTTTTAAAACACAATCCAAGATTTCTCACCTACACAATCTTTGACTCAATGCCCTCAGAACGGCAGGCTGGCGACCGCCACTGCATTGAATTTCTCCATTGGTTTCTTGCGCAATCTGTCTTATGTGTCGCAAGGCCTGAATGCAAAATAGAGAATACATTGAGTATCCAAGATAAAGCTAAGCAAATAATGCGCAGAACAAAGAAATTCTTACAGCCATAGTCATCTTCTGTGCAAGGATTTTAGAAGATTCATAAAGTGGCCTTAGAACTTCAGGAACACTCCATGCCTGTATAAAAAAATAACAGATATATTAGGAATTAGGAGAAAGAAATATTACATAAAAAAACAAAAACTAGATGAATTTATTTCTCACATCCAAGTCAAAATGATCAACAATGTGAACGATGGAGCCACCACCCTCACAAGGACGTATCAGGCAGCCACTAGGTAGCATTTCAGCTCTTACAAAGCATGGAGCTGTAGGCCCTGTTGGGGCACCACTGGAAGATGTTAAAGACCTCTCGCATATCTGCAAATTAACATTTACCGGGTTAAAAATGATACATAATTGATGGTCAGATGCCGTCTAATCCATCTTACTAAATATACGTATAGCTAAAGAAATTTTACACAAGGAAGTTTCCTTTGAAGGGAACGTGTAAGGACTCAGCTCTTATGCCCAAACCGTTAACTTATGTACCGAAGGAAACTTGTAAGGATTCAGTTTCTATGCCCAAGCTGTTAACTTATGTACCTTCCACTCTTGGAGAGCCTAGTCCATCTTACCCATCACGGATTTCTATCGCGTCCCCAAGATTCAAACCAAAGATCTCTACCTTATGAGATACTTAAGTTGAATTTTGGTATCAATTGAGCAATTAGCTCTTTTAGGACAGTACATAAATTAACGGCTTGGACATAGAGATCGGGTAGTGACCCAGGCCTTGTGCCCAAGCCGTTATATCGGTCATCTTATCTCTCACAACTTTTTATCACGTTCTCAGGATTCGAACCAAAGACTTCTACCTTAGAGACTTAAACTGAATGTTGATACCAATTAGTCGTGAAGGATAAGATGGGTTTAAGCTATCATGGAGCGAACAATACGTATATGTA
The DNA here is from genome assembly GCA_903798235.1 of Fraxinus ornus. Taxonomy (NCBI): domain Eukaryota; kingdom Viridiplantae; phylum Streptophyta; class Magnoliopsida; order Lamiales; family Oleaceae; genus Fraxinus; species Fraxinus ornus. The sequence goes on along the minus strand of CAIGRF010009417.1, from coordinate 57,356 downwards.
ACGGTCTGGACACGTAACCCGGCTCGTTACAGAACCCAATTCACTTCAGCCAATATCAGCAAGTTTTAGCTTTCATTCATTATCTCTTGTAGTTGCATAGTTAAACAGACAGCTTTCTAGTAGCAACTACGAATTTAGTAGTAGAATTTTTTGGAAATGTGCTCACCACAAGACTTCCATCTTCCAAACTTGTAGTATATCTCAATGTCCAAAAGTCACGAGCCGATGCCAATGTTGTTGGTGCATAAGTCTAAGAAAAAAAAACATTGAAAACCAGTTACACACACTGCTGGAAGCTAATAAATTCCAAGTTCAAGGATAGAATTTTATGCAAAGACAAAAACCTGCATATATATGAGCTCTATAGTCCCTCCATTTCCTGTAGGAATCACGCTCACAACATCAAGGCAACGACAATCGCGAAACCAAGAAAGACGATCTTTTAGAATCTCGGCAACCTGCGTAAAAAAGTTTCTAGAGTTTTAATGGAACAAAAATGTTAAGGCACAAATCTTGACATTTATAACAAACAAAAAATGGTAGAACAGACAATATTACCTTACTCGGCTCGAGACTCACGAGACCGCAGGCTCGTGCTGCTACCCCACTACAGTTGCGTGAAACAGCAACAATGCCAATAGAATCCGGACCAGGCTACAAGAAAATAAAAAGTTTCAGTTCAAGGCACACGATGTTAATCCAAATAAACATCTGAAAAGAGAATCAGAATCACCGCAAGGAATTTAAATATATACCTTCATCCCTATCATTTGGACCCAGTCGACAGCAGTTCCTGTAGCCTTTCCAAGGAACTCTGCCAGGGTCTCCTCAGCTATAGCAAGAAGACTGAGATACGAACGAAGAAAAAAGCAAGCTTCAGTTAGACAGTAAGTGTTTAGACCAACAAACCAAAATACTAATGGTGTGCTGTTCAGATTGGAAAAGGAATCATCGTCAATTACCCAGATGGGCTATTAGCATCCCTTTCTGGATGCTGAGGTGCTATGTTTTTCTGTTGTTGTTGACCACTCATGACGACAGATTCACAGCTAGTATCAGTGGTCGGTGCACTTACCTATTACAAACCATAAACGTGAGATTCATTGCAAAATAAAAAGGCCAAAAAAAAAAAATGAAGAAGAAGAATAAGATTTGGTAGTCACAGATAACTGCTGATTTATTCAAGGAAAACATGAAGCATTATTCAAGGATGTGAGAAAAAATTATACTAAGCTCAAACCAGAATTCCTAGTAGGCTAATAAAATAAGAAAACTCACTGTGTGCAATTGTTGGCGCATATAACCATTTTCATAAACCAGCTGTGAGACCTGCTTCTGGAGGCGGTCATTCTCTTCCATCAACAGCTTGTTCATGGCACTCAACTTCCTGTTAACAGTCTGGAGACGAGACGCTTCCTTCCTCTGCTTTTCACGGCATCTACAAAAGAAAATTTTTAGTAGTTTTTCTAATCGATCGCTTTCAATAATTCAGTTCTTAGACTATTCGTTTTTATCTCAAGGAGACGATTCAACTAGTGAGCAGAAGAACAATTTATGATAATCTTAAAAGAACGCATCGCTTTTTAGGTTTGTAGAGTGAGGTAAAAACTGGATCCATATAATGACAATGAACTTATAAATGTCACATAATCTTTTCAACCACTTTGCTCATATAAAAAAGCTGCCATAGAGTTGAGGTAACAAATTTGATATCATACGTTGAAGGAAGGCTACTGACAGAATATGAAGTAACTTGATTCGGTGCAGCAAATGAAAATTGTTAGAAATTTTATTAGATAAAATCAACAAGAACCCCCAAGCTTTAAATCAAATAATTTTAAATCAAGTGGAAGTTAGGAAGACACTAAAACCAAAATCAAGAACATGTTAATTAGCATACAGAAACCTGGATGATGAAGACAGATAAAAACAAGTGAAATAATTCAATTACACGTTTTGGTCATCACAATATAATTTTGCATATTAGAGAATAGAATAATAAAGAAAATAGAAATGTTCAATAATAAATTAAAAAATATATAAAAACAAATGCAGCAAACCAACCTTATCAAACTGCATTTTTTGACAAAAAAAATTTCAGGTGCATTCTCAACATTCTATGCAAACTTCTGGCCTTCAATGGTAAAGAAAAATAACTTGACCAAAAAGGGAAAGCAAATCCAAAGCTAAGTGTCAACCAAATTCTTTGAACAATCTAACCGAAAAATAATACACAGCCAACTCCAGTCTTAAGGCAAGAACTGAAAAGTGCCCTTTTAGGCTTTTCTTGTTCCAAAAAAAAAATGGAGTTCAAAAGGATAAGAGACATTATTAAGAAAATAAATCTTTTTCCTGTAAAAAAATTTACAGAAAGCTTGTATTCAGAAATAGTTATTTCTGAATCTACAAAAAGGTAAAGAGATACAAAAGATTGGGAAAATAACAAAACTTGGATTCAACGAAGAACATTAGACACCTGGAATACACCTCATAAACACCGGAGATAAAGTACAAAAAAGGCCTTCATGAGTTAGTGATTTTTGGATAAATAAATACCTGCGGTTTTGAAACCAGACTTTGATCTGTTTAGGTTCAATGTTAGAAAGAATGGGACACTCTCTAATGAGCTGTTGCCTTCTCAAAGAAGTCGGTTTTGGGCATTCTGCGTAGACTCTTTCCAGGGCTTCCACTTGCTCTGGTGTGTACCTCACATACTTGCTAGCATCCATTTGCTGTTTACTGTAACTTCCGCAACTATTGCTCTCTCTGTGCATCAAAAGTGCCATTCAGAAAACCCCCCAAAACTCTGCTTGTTTGTGTTTGTTAAAGAGTTTGTAGATGTTGCATGAACAGGCAGGGAGGCTCTCTTCCTCTCTCACTCATCAAGATTGTGATATGGTGAAGCCAAGAAGAAAAGAGAGAGCTCAGTTGGTATGGAAAGTGAAATGTAGAGAGAGAGAGGGTCTCCTTGTCTGTATTTTAGACAGCAATTTCGAGAACTTCAAAGAAAATGATTAAACTAAAATAAATATTAACTGTTTGTTTGAGCTGTTAAATGTCCCAATGGTCACTGAAATTCTGTCTGTTTCTTTGTTTGTTGTTAACGTTTAAAAAATATCGAGTTTGGTCATTCAATTTAGTCAAACGTTAAAACATTACTCACGACATAACATTCGTTTTAAACAGTTAACATAATTAATGACTTAACTAATATAATGTACATGTGGTGTCAAATTGTCACGTCTTTGATTATTCACTTAACTTTAAAAAAGTATTCGATTGCTCACTAAATTTTGAAAAACGTATTTGATTACTCGCTGAATTTTGAGATGAATTTTTGTCACTAAATTTATAAAAATAACATCAACATGTTGCTCGTTGAAAAATGTGTGAAGCAAAAGCATGGATCGCGAAAAGTAATAAAGTAAACAAGCGAGTTCACTTTGTCGATTCCACGAAAAATGATTACTAAATTACACGATAATTAAATTTAATCTTTAACATATTTTTGTAGAATTTTAAATTATTTTCATCATTTGAAAAATTCAAATTTATTGTGTGTTTTGTTGTTAAAATTAAATTTAAATAAAATTTAAATTTTGCAAGAAACACACGATAAATTTAATTAAATGAATTTTGACGACGAAATAGATAATTAATCAAAATTAGAATTTTTATAATAAAACACACAAAAATTTTAATTAAATGATTTTTGTAACTGAACACATAATAAATTTAAATAAATGGTTGTGTATTTTCAGCCTAAAATTCTATAAAACTATATTAACGAACTCATGGGCTCAACGGATGATGGATTGTGTTTCTCATGGGATCGACAAATCGGACTCACTTGTCCACTTTATTACCTTTACATGACATGTGTGCTTGCAATACACATTTTTGAAAGAACAACTGGCCGCCGTCAATTTTTATAAGTTTAGTGGCTAAAATTCGACCACCTCAAATTCAATGAGCAATCGAACTCGTTTTTCAAAATTTAGTGAACAATTGAAGACTTTTTAAAAATTTAGCGAGCAATTGAATACGTGATAATTTGTTGACGGAATGATGAAGCGTCACATGTGCATTTCGTTAGTCATGTCAGTGATTTCGTTAAGGATTTAAATTGATGTTTCGGTGAGAAACGTTCAACATTTGAATAAATTTAATAGTCAAAAATGGTTATTTTAAGTTTCAGTGAGCAATCGAAAATATGAACATAAGTTCAATGACCATTAGGACGATTAACTCTTTGAGCTGACATATTATGGAAAAGTATGATGCTATTAGTAGTGGACGACTAGACCTTGCGTGATATTTTATGCGGCAACTTGTTATTTTAGGCATTAATTCCATGTGATTTTGTTATCTCAAATTACGAGCTAATGCATCAATAACAAAGTTACACATATGATGATTACTGCACCGCGACTATAAATAGCATTTTGAAAGAAAAAAAAAATTATTTTTTGATAGTGATATTTTGAAATTGTATAATTAAAAAAATAGAGAAGATTTTTAAGTTTACTTACAATATTATTTTAATGGGAGAATATTTGATCGAAAATAAATTTTTAGAGAATGAGGCTTAAACATGAGCTAATTAGAATAGTAAAAGTATTACGATAATGAAAAATTGTACACGTGTGCATAAGAGATTTTTTTTTTCAAGTGAAAATTGATATTTTTAGAATGTGTGTTCAAAAAATAGAAAAAAAAAATTATGAGTCCTATAATTGTGTAGTTGGAAATAATTTCAAACAAATCTTCCATACAAGCCCTAATACTTGGAAGATAAATTTGGGGGAAAATTCAATCTTTCATAAATTTATAGATATTTTACCAGTGAAGAACTTGTAAATATTACTTCAAATTCAGTTTGGTATCAAGCATAACGTGTTTCCTTAATTTGGTTGGAGAAAATATTTTCGAGAGAAATAGAATAGAAAATTATTGCAAAAAGTGATTTCTTATTTTATTTTAGTTAAATAATAAATAATTATATATGAGAATTGTGTCTATATTTTATTTTTACTTTGATCTATCAAAATTTATTTATTCTACAAGAATTAAATAATTGACCTTCAAAATCCATGCAAAATTAATTATGATGCTTGGCAGGAATAAAACAAGACAGAGACAGCAATTACATGCACTGAAGAATTCATAGAATTAATTATTAATTTGAAAACATGCATGCTTCCCTCAACATGATATCATTATTACGCTTTAGGCACTAATTAATTCAATTGTTGGACCTGATTATTAACACATTTTCTACTCTGGCTAATTAATTTTGACTAAGTCTTAACAAAAATAACATTTTTAAATGAAACTCAATTCGATATGATATCGGATTTCTGGCGCTTCTTATTTATGAGATTCTAGCGTCGACTTGGAAAGGTTCAGAGAAACTTTCTAGTTATGAATCAGATACAAACCAATGGAAGGTGTTCGGTTACAATTTCGAAATCATTATTAATATGTTTTTTTTAGTTAGAATTTACGAGCAAAACATCTCGTAAGTGATGAAAATAAGAGTCTGTTTGGTAGAACTCAAAAGCTGATTAAAATTGAAATATAATCGTTATTGGGTCTCACTCGTCTAATAAAAGTCAACAATAACGACTAGTTTTTTAATTTTAATCCGATTTCAATCTCTACCAAGCATTTTGATCTGTCTCAAGTACGAGGGATTGGATTTTTAAAATTAATATTCTCAAAACAAACTGTTAACTCATGGGGACATGTTATAAGTATTTAAATTATTCGTTAAAACAATTTGGATGTTAATGATCATTGGTGATTATCAATTAATTAATAATGTCTGACGAAGTGATGTGACAGATGTACTAAAGTGTCGGAAAATTGAGATTAGGCAACCACTAGCACAAAAATAAAAAATAAAAAATAATAATAATAATAAAGACTCCCACACTTTGCTAACAAAAATACGTCATATTATTGGACTTTAGTTAGAAATATTTCAATTTCCCGGGACCTTTTGGCTTGAACGAAAAAGAAATTTACGAAAATAATTTTTACACTCCACTTTTTAAAATTAAAAATTGCATTGGATTATTATTTTATAACAAAATAATAAATATAGTCAACCAAGACTCTAAAAAAAATTACGAAAAACACATTGTGTTTACGTGTATATTCTCGTAAGATTTCACAGTCATATTTGATACATTGAATTGCACGACACCATATTGAATTAATATAGAAAATTAAGTTAAAATTTTACCCGTTATACTTTACGCTATTGTATTTTTATCTTTCGATAGAAGCTAAGTAGCATAACAAAATTTCATTAATTAGGGTCCTATTGATATGATTCTAACATGCCACATTAGCAAGAAACAACGTTGGTTAAGTGGCTTTAATCTCAAGTCTCCACACTAGACAAATCTTCTTTGTTTTATATTGTGGTGTTAAAAGATTTAGCCTTAGAGATTAGACCTAAAAACCCTAATATATAAAAGGTCGACAGGCAACAACCTAATTAACTTTTGTCTGAATTGAAAGTGTTCCCCACCACTATCAATCCTTCATCAGAAAGAATCCGAGGAAGAGAGAGAGAGGGGTGAAAAGCAATTGACTTTTAGATTTCATAAGGTTGACATTTGGCCTAAAGGGTTGAAAATTTAGCATCCAAAGCATATACACAAAAATAAGATCCACAAGGATATTGGTGGGGCACAATATATACACAGATTCACTTGGTGTCTGTTTGCCTCCCCCAATTGCTACGCATGTCGATGAAACGTTTTATACTTTTACAAAAGGTGTCAAAATGTGCTAGAGACGTAACAAATAGACTCGCACATACCAGATAGTCAAGTTCACCGAGCCCAACAAGCTATCATATAAGATGTCAGATCGTCATTTAACGATTCATGATATGAGCCGGCTTAGCCCTACACGACCCGATACACCGATACAGTTAGTACTGAATTTGTGTCCAAGTCATTTTCTATTTTATTGCAGCATCTTCTTTGAGAAAAAAGTATAAGGTATCGATGGGGCGGCTGGTCCACAGAGGCACGTATGTTCCAACATAGCGTTGCTTGATTTTGCAAAATTAAACTAAAGTGGAGGTCTCTTTCCAGCCCCAAAAGCTTTGAGTGGTGACCCTGTTTTGTCATGCATTAAAAGTGTGTGCTCAGCCTCCTCCAACAACCCATCATGCACGATTCTCTTTATTCAAATCCACTTCTTAGCTTCCATTTTACATCTCCCTCCCTCAGCTCCTTGTTTATGTATATGTACATGTATGTATTACGTACGGGTCAAGACCTTTTTCTCCTCAATCCATGGGCATGTCACACAATGTATGACTGAAGTCAACACTTCGTTTTAGAAGAAAGTAGGCCCTTGTCTAGTAGAGATTAAAATCTTAATTTTAATTCAAATCAAAGTCAATAATTAATTTTAACTACAAATTTTATGGAATTCACATTTCACAATTTTTCAACCACACAATTTATCAANAGTGGGGCCGCTTCGAAGATAATTGCGAGGCTCAATTCTTAATAACTCTCACTGAACAGCCATATGTTCATGGCCACAAACGAACATAATAATGAGAACTGAATTATATTATGAATAATCATCTGTGAAGTATATCATCATTTACATGAAAGACAGTAGTTCAAAGACATCATGTTTACTATTCAGTTAGTAAGGTAAATATAAATCCATAAGGGAATGTTCAAAGAGTATACATACAAATCTTATGCAGGTTCCAACCGTTAAACTTTATCATCAATTCCTTTCGTTTCACGCTATGTCTCTCCCAATTTTCATTTATGTAGGGGATTGTTGGAAATGTGTTGAGTTAGGTTGGTTTGACATGATTTTGAGTAAGATCCATTCTTTCGATTTGGAAGATCAAAGTCAATTTGTGTTCTCCTCCGTTAGAACACACACACACACACACACACACACACACACACACAAACACAAATATATATATATATATATATATATATAATTTAAAGAGTGAAAGAACAAAATGTATATCTCATGTTTCATCGTCATCCAGAATCATGATTAATGTTTTTATTGATTCGTGATATGTCATTTATGAGAGGAAAAAAAAAATTAAAATATCTTAAAACGCTGGAAAAATAAATTTAAAGATGTTTGTTGGTATGTGTAATTGGTGATAAGGTTTCGGACAAAACTTACATGTCCTTTCTAGTCCATGCACGGATCAACAACCACCCAATTTCCCTTTCAAATAAGAGGGTCAAGAAAGGATTATGAAGAATCTCAAGAGACCAGTCCAATCAACATAAGAATTTTAGGCAAAATGGAAATGATTTAATGTTAGAATTTAGATAACTTCGGAATTTAGATAACATAAAACAATAATAATGAGGTAATTGCGGTGGCTTGAAATTTTTTGTAATCAATCCTTCCTTTGATTGAGATATAATTGGCATATCATGTGTGTGTGTGTGTAACATGTTTGCACTTGTTACTAATTTGAAAGAGCTTGAAATCAATATTTAATTTTTAACCACGCATTTAATGGGATCAAAACTTTTCAACCAACATTTAATCAACTTTTAAAAAGTATTGGGCAAACAACCCCTTAGTACTCATGTATTGATGCTTGTTTGAGCAAACCCTCCTGTGCAAGGTTGCTCCGATACTTGAAAGAAGCGGCTGCACTATAGCCCCATTGCCAGTTCAACGATCAAGTTCGATGAAATGTAAAACCTAGAAAGATATACAAAGGATGTGAAGTTGAAAATAATTAGGGTGTTCATGCTCGTGTTGCTAATGTGACACGGGTGTTCATGCCCGTGTTACACGGAGGGACGCACGTCCTTATTTATCCATTCCTAAAAATACATAGTGAATATAGAAAATGGTGTTTTATAAAAATATGGCCCATTATACACCAAAACGTGCGACATGACCAAGTTCGAGTGGTCCATGGGCTTAGACGGCCTCTGGCGATGTTGTGCTCCTTCTCATAGGATCGGCGACATCACCTGGTAGACAGACTTGCTTCTTGAAGATTGGTTTTTGGTGCAAAAGTTAACCAGACACTTGGTCGACTAAACGTCAATCTCATTCAGAATATAACAAGTAGGAACCATTATGCTTCACATCACCTTATTTTATATTCTTGGGAAAACAGAATATAATCATAGATTCTCTCTAAATTTATTGATAAATTCTCAAGTAGCCAAACTTCAATTGCAAAAGGAAACAGCAACTCCGTTATCACTATGTATGGGAGAGTGCATAAGTTAAACCCTTACTTGAGAAGAAAACTGCTACTGCACTTCGAAAATTCACCACCTGCAACAGTACTGCAACTCCCTACAACGAACCTATAACTGAATTTGTACATAGAAAGCTAAATTACGACGACACAGCGTGAATCAAATCATCACGAGGCACTTTCTGAGGAAGTGAGATAATTTTTTTCCAGGTTTAGATTGATGTTGGCAGATTTATCCCCTGAATCCATCTCTTTCTGCTGGTTCTCACTCTTCTTCTGAAAACGACCCCCCATTCCCCGAGCTCTTTTCAATGCATGCAAATGTCGAGATTCATGCAAGTAGGGCTGCAAAATCAGTCGGATGGCAAGCTCTAAAGTTAAGGAGCTGAAAGATATGGCCTCCCAGAAAAGACTACAGTATATATCTTAACAAAGACCTCAAGATCCTAGCAGTGCATCTGAGCTTTTGCATAGGTGTTTTAGAGAATATTTTCTGGATCCCTCAAGTTTCATGTTTAAAGATAATTTCAAGAGAAAAACATGAAGGATCTAACAATCCAAACTTTATAAACCTCCCTAGATATGATATGTAAGCAAAAGAAAATGGAGTATAAGAATCGAGGACACCAATAAATTAACAATGTTTTGCAACAGTGAATTCGAATAATAAATTGATCTAGAAAAGAAGTAAACAACTCCATGCAATACCTTCCGAGACTTGGCAGCTTTATTCTCCGACTCAGCTTTTGCGCGGGATTGCCGACGTCGCATTATGCCATGGTATTGTTTTGCATTGACAAAGACAGGCTCCTCAACAGCATCAGAAGGCAACGGAACACCGGCTTGCTGAATTCCCATCAACTGAAGGTGGACCTGAATCGAGAAAGAGTTGTAAGTTCAAATCTCCAGGAAAATTCCATTACTATGAGGGTATTACAAGGGAATACCATAGGTTGGGATGGATAAGGTTGTGAAGGATAAGGCTGTGCGTCATAGGGAGCAAAGATACTTCGGTAGTAAGGATCTCGATATGGGTAAGCTGTTTGTGCCTGCAACATATTATATTTCAATAAAAGTGATGAAAAATGAGAAAAAGTAATCATTAATACTTACATGTATGTCAAAAATATCTGCATTTCAGCGTCAGAAGATCAGATAAAAATAAAATAGGTCTGTGAGGAAAAATAATGTCACAGCTGAACCTGAAATCTTTTGTGGTCAATTTCATACCATTTAGTGTTGCACATAAATTACTTCACCAAACATTAGACTGTTTTCACTTTCTTCATTTTTTTCTTGTTAAATACAGATTAGCGATAATCATAATTTTATGAGAACTGGAGTTTTTTAAGAGGCAGTTAGCAGTTCCATGGTCTTTCAAACTAAATTGTATTGACAAAACAGCCACCATGCGATGAAATGTTTAGGTCTTCTATGCAGCAGAACAACAAAGACATATTATTTAGGAAAAGACTCAAAAACAGATGATTTTGTGTGTCAAATCAGATCCTGAAGCTTTTAAATCTTCAGCAAGGTAGCAAGGTGTTTGCGGTATTGCAATAATATAAGAATAATCCATAGCTTGAAAGAATACCATAGCATTTCCAAGTCCAAGGGCAGGTGATGCATAATGCATATTTGGTGATGTAATGCCAGGATGAGTGATCCCAGTATCCAAAGATGACTGGATTTGTGGCTCAGAGTGTTTTTGTTGCTCATCAGCCTTGCTATCTGAAAGTCAATATTCTATTTAAAATTTAAACATGTAGTTTTTAGGTATAGAACTAACCAGTAGAACAAGAGACATGATAAGAGCACAATAAATAAACAACGCAAATCCAGTGTCAGATAACAACGTAAACCCCATGAAGTCATCCAATAATGTCAGAAGCAAAAGAGCTTTCAGAAAACCACCTACATGACTGAATTATCACAATCAAAGCCGCAAGATTTTCTTCTAAACGTTAGAGGCTGAGGGGATTAAAATTCTGGATAAAAAACGATGGCAAAACATAACTACTTCACCAAACCCAATTTTGTGCCATTTATGGAGTTAATACTTGTCCCATTGTATTTGCATAGAGCAGTTCAATTTGCAAGTAGTACTAAAAGAAAAAGGTTCGCCATTGGTTGCCAACACTCATCCACACATATCCTTGCAATTCGAACCATTGCATCTTTAGTTCTCTCATCAATAAACCGATGCTCATCATACACACCTAGCATCAGATCAAGATACAATAACTGACGCATAAGATATAACACATTAGCAATCAATATTGTACTCCAAAAACGCTATTGATTTCATCAAACTATTTCCTCCATATAAAGTTATAAACAAAAATCTGAGTTTTGTAACAATAGATTAATATCAGTCTCAAACCTATTTTTAGTGAGCAGGTTTATTCTATAATTATCCAGATGCAAGTGTAAATGGATAATTTTTACTGCCAGTTTTCTGTTCCTGGCTTTGAGCTGGTACTCCAACTTCTGTTTGCAGTTAAACAAGCAATCTAGATAAATGATAATTTGAAGCAATCTATCCAGAACTTAGAATTGACAACAGAATTGAAAACCCGCCCACTGAAAGCATGATTTCCTGCAGCATCATATCTGCTTTAATAAAGCCTGAAGAACTGGTCCAGATACTCAATTTATGAATGAACACTTGTAACACGCAATTGTTACAAACTTACACCCAATGCATCATAAGTTTGCTGCTCCAAAGTACGTCTCTTGCAATTTCAGAAGAATTTATTTGAGAGAATCCATGTAAGATAGAGAAGCTGCAGTGCTTCAAAGAGTCAAATACACTGCACTTGTGCACAACATCACAAGAAACAACCTATCATCCATTGACACAACAAGCACTAGTACAATATGACTTATGGAGCCCGGGTTAACAATGTCTCTGCAAGATCTCTTTCTGATAAGAGCGCAATTCCATTTAAGAACCACGGAATTTGCATATCCAGAGTGCAAAAAAGATCATTGGAACAAAATGCCAAAATTTCTTCTATTAATCAACATAACCAACGGGCATGAGCAAGGCATCCTAAGCACATTATGTACGTTAGATGTGAACCACAAAGATATAGAACGGAAGTATAAAACACCATAGAGGTGTGCACCATGGACACGAGAAACTCATGAAAAGAGGTCATTTTCCAAAGAAACAAACTTCGTAATGAAATCGACTCCCTGTAAAATATTGAAAGAATTAAAAAATAGGAAAATAAAAGGAGCCCCATGCTCTTCCTTCTGAAATAGGTTTTTTTAGTTAATAAATTCATACAGATGATTACTCGAATTTCTTTGTAAGACTCGTGTTTATTGCTTGCAATCAAACACTATCATATCACCAACTAGAAGTTATGTACACGTCGATAATCATTAAACTATTCAGGGTCCTTCAATCTAACACGTTCATTACCCCAAAGTCAATGAAAAATGGCAATCAAATTAAGCACCCCCTCCCCCAAACCAGACACACACACACCCCTAAAAAAAATTACAAAAACATCAATGAAATTACCAGTGAGGCTATGAACAGAAGATGTCGTCATAATGCTGCTTCTTGCTCGCAGACCTGGCATTGCGGAGACCAGAATGTACATTCTTAATACTGATCCGTACACAAACATACTCGTAAAAACACATAATTTCACGTATACAAAACTAAAATTTTAAGAACCTAAGCTCAATCGACGTACGAATCATGCTTGGTGTACAATCATGGGTTACAATTTGGTTTACAACATGCCACATGGCATTTCCTCATTGGACAGTTTCCACTTTCCACGTCTAACTTGTTTCTGCAGCCACTAGTTTTTTGCCAACAAACAGTCATCCAAATTGTCATCCATAGTTGTACAAACAGATTAATCCATCATCTTACTGTGTGTGAGCATTAATTTAGAGCTCTGTTATCAAATAAGTTGATAAAAATGTAACTCTCACATGACCAACAACTTCTATCAACTCTTAACAACACATATCACCAACTTCTATCAAAATCTACTAAAAATCTGATTTTTAGCAAAAACAAAACATAGGTTTACAATCAAAAACTACAAAAATTTAAAATCAAAAACTAGAAAAACTTACACACGATTTACTTTCAATAAACATATCAATAATAATCAGCTCAATCGGAATTTCAATTGAATCGAAGCGGCTCAAACAAGATTTAAAATTCAACTAATTTTATCTCCTAAATTTCTTTTACACATTCTAGGTCACAAATTTAACCAAAAGGCGAAAAAAAATTAAAAAGCAAAGCGGCATTGCTTGATTGAATACAAACTTAAAACTTTCAATGCAATTTTAATATAATTTGAAAGATTCTTATTGTTCAATAAGATCTGCACCTTAAGATTCGCGGATTAGGGATTGAAATTTTACCTGGGGAGAGAAAATTCAAAGTGCCAAGGATCTTCTGAGCTTTCTCTCTCTATCTTTCTTTTTCTCTCACTAGAAACTCTGGAGTTAGGGATATTATTCTCTGTGGCAGAATTGCTAGGTGGAAAATTGTTGCCTGCGGCTGAGGTGAGAAGTCGGTTTTACTAATATACCCTTTCCACTGCCACGTGGATACATATATTGGGTTTATTTTGCCATTATTTTTATTATTAGTGCGTGTTTTTCATGAAAAATATTATTTTTTCACCAAAATTTTTACTTTTTTGGTATTTGATTGACAACTTTTTTTTATGAAAAATATGGAAAATATTTTTTTTAGGGAGTGATGATTTTTATTTTCCAAATAATTCATTCTATATTTCTCTCCCATCAATTCTCTCTCATCTACCTATCAATAAAAAACGAACAAGTATAAAAAAAATTAGATTGAAAACACATTTAATTAATAATTTAGATACAAATAAATTTTAGACAATTCATTTATCTAAAATTTATTTTTTTCATACAAATTTTATGCTCGCAATTAAACGTATCCTTTCTTTTTAACTTCAAATAGTAAAAGCACGTAAAAGAAAAATCCCATAAAATATTAAATTTTAACAATAAACTGGTTGCAAGGAATTTTGATCCTTTTGAGGTTGAAAATTCTAAATTTGTGACTACAGAAATATTTTATTAATTCTCCAACAAAATACGCAATCTGCTTATATAATTAACAGCATAGAGTGAATATGGCAAATGTTATAACCAATAAATTGAAAAGAAAAATACAGGTTAAACTGATAATTTAGTGGATGAAATGTAACAGCATGAGTGAAAAGCGAGGGCCCAAATGGAATATGCCAGAATAGTAACAGCTTGTGCGGGTGCATTAGATCCGCGTTGCAGAGTAACAAAATGTTGACTAGGGGTGGGGCTAAGGGGGGTATGTTTATGAGAAGTGGAATATGTGGGTGAGGGGAGAGGGGTCCCCGTTTTGAGCAGACAGATTATAGATCAGATAGGGGGACTCAATTTCAGCCATGAGTACATGTGGGCCCGCCTATAATTTATTTGATTAGAGCTCGCTTGATGAGATTAAAATCGGATTAAAATTGAAAAATTAGTCGTTATTGTTGACTTTTATTAAACGAGTGTGACTCAATAACGACTGTATTTTCAATTTTAATTGGATATTAATCGGTACCAAACGGGCCCTTAATGTTATTCACAATAAGCTCATGTTTGAGCTACATTCTCATTCTTTTATTCATTTTCAACCACACATTATTCAATAAAATAATATTTTTCATCACATAAATAGTTTTTCCTTCTTTTTCAACCACATATTCATCATCACGTCACAAAAAATACATTCTCTCCTAAAAAATGTGCATCAAACACGCTCTAGGTGTTAACTCCAAATTATAATTGACAATTTTCTTAGTCAAAATTAAGTCATAAATGAATTGTATTAGAAATTTATCGAATTATAATCAAAATCAAAATAAGAGTTATTGAGTCTTAATTAAAGTTAAAAGAGTTGGGGTTGGTAGTATAATCATTGAAAGAATCCAAGATGACAATAAGATCGCATATGATAAAGAAAATGCAATTAAAAGTCTAAAAAGTGTCAAAGAGACGTACAAGTTATGTTCCAAATTCTTAGTCGCGACTTGTAACACATTTTTCGCATAACAAATATTGGAATTTGAAAAAAGGCTATTTCAAGAAGAATAGTAGACCTTTGAGTTAGCTTTCCTACACATTTTGAATCGCCTTAATCGGATAGCAAAAGAAAAAATATATGATAAAAATACTGACAATTGCTCAACTTTTGTTCGCTTGTCATAGCTCGGTGCTCGAGCGATTGGTTGATGTTCATAAATATGTTTTGCATCAAACACTTGGTTTTTCAATCCCCTTTCATCCCAAACAATTTTCCCATGTATATACTACCTTGTGACTTCCAAAAGTGTGTTGAATCAAATTTATTACATATAGATTGATTCTTTAATGATCCAAAACATTTGTTGATTTCAAGATTCAACCACCACATATTGATTAACCCATAAATTTTTCCAAAACATATTTTGTTGTTCAAGCTATATTGTTTTATATTAAAAGATAGATCAAAACATACAAGATATATTGATCAAACACCAAACCATATAATTCACCGGAGATAAATCAATACCGAGGATCGATGGATGTCGTAGAAGTACAAATTCAAGAAGACCGATGTGAGGTACTAGAGTTGGGATTTGGCTCAGAAGCACGCAATCTAGATGAGATAAGGTATAAACCAAGAGTCGAAACTTGTTTTGAATGAGCACGCCCCTAGTGGGATCAATGAAGACTATATGAATTGAATTCAAAAGTTCTAAGGGGTAGATGGATCTGGACCGTATTGTAAATCTGCTTCTATTTATTGTGGATTACTGGCTAGCAAAGTGTCCATGACTTTTACCCAGCTGGGTTTTTCCATGATCATATTTGGTTTCTTTACTGCTCTAATTATTGATTGTGGCATTTAAGTTTAGGATAAATTGATTTGTTTGCTCTAACTATCAGAAAACAATGAAAATTTGACTTGCTGCTTTTAATTGTATAATTCTGCACGTTGGGTCTAAATATTCGGTAACTTAAAACTTTCAGCAAGGTCCCTATGGATTGTTGCTTTACGTGACATGCTTGGCCAATTTATTATTTGATGCATAAAGTAATTAAAAAAAATTGACACATTAATGCGTCAAATAATAAATTGTCATATAAAACGATTATCAATAATCCTCACTATAAATAACATTATTCTTTTTTATTTAGAAATTTCAAACCGTTGGAAAATAATATATTAAAGCAATATATTCGAGTTGAATGAAATTGTAATAACAATTCATAAATTTCAAGTTTAGTTAATTATATGGTTAATTTGTATTTGAATTTGTTCAATTCTATAATCAATTTGTGATTACAAATTCATCAATGATTATTGTAATATTACTTGTGTTAAATAAAATATTAACTAAGAATTTGAAACTTCTCTCATCCTAATACTATATAAGGAGGTGTTATCTTCCTTATTCTTAAAAAAGAAAAAAAGAGAGTTATTTCTTCGCTCTAAGTTTCTCTCTTCTTTTTGTTTCAAGAGTTTAGTTCTTAATAATTTAGATAGTTTAGTTCTTTGTTTTAACTTGGCGATAGAATTGTGAAAATTTTTAGTTCATTTAAAGTAGTGACGAAGTGCTAGTCAACTACTTTCAACCGTTATATTTCGAGAGATAGACGCCATCAATCCTCTTGCACCATAGTGGGGAAGAATCTATTTTAAGAAAATTGTGTGCAACATAGGCCTCGATTTCTTTCAATCCACTATTACCTCTACAATCACTTCCTATGATTTGTTGTTACTCCGTGTATTGTAATGTTTCATTCCATTATTTTATTTACACAGTTTCAATTTTTTAAATTTTCTTTTTGTATTTTTCTTAACACGAACTGGGCCATACGCTTTGATTTTCTCACGTATAATAATTATGCAAAAAAAAAAAATGATATTAAATTCAAAAGAGATTTCCAAAGGGAATAACTGAGGGAAATTACAAATCGGATGGAATTGGCGGTAATGGGCCGGATTGGCCCTTCAACTATCGGGCTAGTCTGGCCAATTAACCAGGACCGACCCTATTTTCAGAAGCAAGGCCGCCCTGCTCTTAGGCCCTATAATTAACGGGTCACTCCGGGTCAGGCGGCCATTAGC